>PVHX01004721.1:0-63563 GCA_004024805.1 Geosciurus inauris
ACATGCCTAATTAAAACACATGTACAGTGAGAGGAATTCCATACAAACTTGAGAAACACAATATGTGTTAGAAACAAGTGTGATGCTTTCCACGTACCATTGTTTGAGAAATTACCAGTTTTTAGAAGCAACCCTAATGTGGAAAACATCTACTAAGATTGTTATGATGAAGTGAATTATAGGAGCAAAATATGATAATGAATTTAAACATCCTTTGTTGGAAATATTTTCTTAGGTAGTAAGGAATATTATTATAAAATGAGAATATTAATTGTACTAAATAAAAATCTAGAAAATCTGAAACAAAGTATAGTTGCAGAAAGGACATGACTATACTTTCCATTCCTGCTCCCCCACAAAATACATTTATATGTAGTTTTAGAGTACTATCTTCAAAGTAAAACTTTGCAAACTTTTTATGTGAAATACAAAACATCTACTAAAATTCAAGAAGTTCTTGAATAAACTCTGATGTTGGTGAACATTCTATTTCATGACACCCCTAATTTCCTTTTAGGCAAATGCCTCTTCAGAATCTTCCATGACTGTCATTTGTCTAACTCATGCCATGTACTCTTACTGGCATACTCTTCCCAGAATTTGGTCTTAAAATAATTTTAGCTTCAAAACCAAATTAATTTCATTTTCCACCAAATTCCAATAAAAATGTACTTTTATTTCCCATTTCCATGAGATAGATCTGCCCACTGTGGACCATATTTGTCAGATATAACTGTTTTTCTCTTGCTTCCTAGATGATTAAGGAAGTATTTTCTATCATCTACCTAAGATACAGCCACTTAATCAAGATTTCAAAGAATGGCTTAGAGGTATGGCTTGTCAGATTGAGGTACAGATCAGCTGGGTATCTATACTTCTAGAGCCTCAGTCTTTGCTTCTAGCTGAGTAGCTAGAAGGTCCAAGAATCCTTTACTCCTATGTCTGATTCTCCATTCTTTCTACATGACTTCTTGCTTTCCATGAGACTAATTTGGTCTTCTGAATATAAATTTCCCCAAGGTAGTTGGACATAGCAGTTGCCTTTTAAGAGGAAAGTGCAGAAATTGTCATGCTTTTTATAGACAGAAGCCATGATCACTTACTTCTACTCTATTTTGTTGGTTAAAAGATAGATAGGCCCAGCCTCTAAAAAAAAAGTGTGGTAAGGAATTTGCATCCACCCCTGGTCACAAATCATTCACATGCTTCTACTGTCAAAATGGACTTGGTCCATCCCAAGATACCACAAAGTCTTATACTACATGTCATCAGATTTTACCATGGACATTCATCACCTAAATATTTCCAAGCAGGAGTAAGACTATTCTGGTATGGTTTCTCTGGTGTAATCCCTCCTCATTCAATAAAATTGCCTACCTTCTACACTCAAAAAATAAAATTTTAAGTTATATAAGGAAACATTTCATTTCAATTAATACTCTTATTTATTTTTTAATTTTAATTTTTTCTTTTTAGTTATACATGACAGTAGAATGTATTTTGACATATCATACATACATGGAGTAAAGCTCATATCTCTCTTTTCCTTGCAGTAATACTTGGATAATATTGAAAAATTTCCACATCTTTAAAATCATGGCTACCATACAGGATACAGTAGACTCATCTTTTAAATTACTGTGCTTTTTTTAAATTACTGTGCCTCTCTTTTTGACACTAGAGAAACATCTTTCAAAAAAGGAAAGGATAAGAGATTAAAATTCAATCCCTATGATAAAAAAGTTATAGTAACATTTTTTGTCAATTGTTATTATAATAATATTAATAATAACAATTCTTTAATTTTAGTGATAAAAATTTCAGATCAGAAATTAATATAACCATTCAAGTGTAATAATAAAACTATAAAATCTATATAAAGTCAAAGTTATATTCAACCAAAAATACTACAGAGAATTTTGTTGCATCTATTGGTTTTTAATTCCTTTGGAGATTAGAATGAAATAATCAAGGGTATGGAAACAGGAGAGGAGAAAGCAGAGAAGAAAAAGTAAACACAAAGGAAGAGTCCATAGAGCTACTGGATAATTCTATTAAGAAGTTATAATATTTAGAACTAGCTACTATTACACCTGAAATAAATTTTCAAGATTATTTTTCAAATCGTGAAAGAATCTTTATATGTAGTGCTATTGTGTTCACTGTCCTCATACCCAGCTCAAAATTTGATTTGAGTGTCAGGATTGGAGATGTCAAACATACACCAAGACATTAGGAAAAGTTTTATTATTCACATAATAATGTAGGAGATGAAGAGGTTTATAGCAGTAAGCTCTTGGCTTAACAGATAATTTTCAGAAAATTAATCAAGGTGAAAAGGCCTTGTACTATATATGAGGTAATGACTCATCCCATTTTTGTTCCTGAAACCCTTGTTTTTAAGTGAATGTTTTTGGATAAGAATACCATGAGTATAATCCCAGAAATGAGACCCTGGAGAAAGTTAGATATGGCTAAGATCTTGGTGGCAAAGATTATGTGCAGTAGCATGCTTTGGGGGTATCCAAAAGGGTATCTGGGAAGAAATATATTATGTCCCTTGAAGGTGAAGTCAAACTGACATGAGAAGCTATTAAAATGTTTTCACTAGAGGGCCGGGGTTGTGGCTCAGTGGCAGAGCACTTGCCTTGAGCATCTGAGGCACTGGGTTCAATCCTCAGCACCACATAAAATAAATAAATAAATAAATAAATAAATAAATAAATAAATAAATAAATAAACAAAATAAAGATATTACAAAAAAAATGTTTCCACTAGAACATATTAGCCAAATATATGTTAGCAAAATATTTTCCAGTTGCTGATTAAAGAGAGTCAGTGATTTTAATAATTGGTGTTACTATGGTGCACTGAATTATGGGTTCCATGCCACTAATGCTGAGGTATTCCAGAGGAAGTCACTATTAGTCAATTGGTTTTTAGGGTTATTTTCTACGTAAAGTAAATGCTTATTTTCCTGTCTTCTCTATATCTGTTCTTCCTGGAATTAGAATTTAAGTCTTTTTCCATATGATATATATTTAAATAGTGAAGGAAACTAAGATGTCTGTCTTACTCTAGGCTTAATACTAAATTCTTTTTACTGTTTCTTAAGTGACATGTTTTTATTGGTTACTCACACCACTGTCATGAAACAAATAATTAATAAATACTTGTTGAACAAAACTAAGAAAGTGCTGCATAGTTTATGGGAAAGATAGAGAAATTATTAAAAATATTGCCTTACGCCTTTAACCTTGAAGGGGGCAGAACATTAATGGATATTCAAACTTTGCCACTATCGTATTCTATCTTCCCTTTACCTGTAAACATAATATTATTCATGTAAGAACATAGGGAATATGTTCATGAGAGGCTGCTGAAGCACAGCAGAGCTCTTTTCTTTGCCTCATGAAGCTATGTTATTTTTATAGTAATTGAGATTTTATAAAGCATTTTTTTCATATGCAATTTCATTCATTGTAGCAAAATTCTAGAACATTGGGATTTGATTCATAGTCTTATTTTAAGAAGTATAGAAGTTTATACAGGTATATATATCTATGCCAGCGTACATGTGATGTATTAACAAAGAACACATTGATATTTTTTTCAACAATGTGAAAATCCAGACGGTAGTTTAGAGAGTTATCAGTTACTGAATACGATCTCATTTTTAGAAACTTTTTTTTTAAAGAAGGCATTGAAGCATGCCGCCGCCTTTTTTCTAGTTCTTTCTTTATGGGATATGTTCTCAAATAGTGCTTAACAGAGCACTGCCTTGTTCACAGGGGAATAGGGAGTTTAATGAATCATACATACTTTATTTGAAAAATATCAATAACCATTCACTGGTCTATTCTTGCACAAACTGAATAAAAATCCCTATGCAAATGGTGCATAGCTTTTTTTATGAATCATGCTCTATTTTTTAGTACAATGCTAAATCATCTTAAAAGGCATAGTTTTACCTGCCAAACCTAAGATAAATTTCCATCAGTGATTAAAGACTAGTTCTATTCCCTATAATCCCTGTCAATTATATGAATAGGCAGTAATGGAACACTTTATTTCCTCTGGTTATTAAAACACAAAATAGTAATGCAAATGCACTGTACAATGTCTCCTTACTAGATTGGCAGTGAATTTATTTAATCGAATTCAGAAGTAAAAAACAGAAATAAAAGTTATTCTCTTAAAGTCTAGGTGAAAAAAAATGTATTGAGTTGATATACCCACAAAATATTATACTGCAAACTTTAAATCTGTCAGAGATCTCTCATTGTCACACATATAATTTTCATTGAAGAAAATTGCAATTTTACTTGTAAAGATACAATTTTATAATTTCATCTTCAGCATAGACCATTCACATTCATTCTGAAGGAAGAAAGTTGATCCTCAGTCTATGGCTATGGTGACCATTCACGTAAAACTTTTTAAGTCACAAAGAATAGAAATGAGTCAGATTTTGACTAATGGTGAAGAGAAAATAAGATGCACACAGCAGCATCACAGACAGAAAATATGTAGCTTCTTCCCATTGGACAAGGTTATAAAGAAGAATCTGGTAAGTCAAGTCATGGACAAAAAGTGTAATGTTGCTGGCATTCTCTCCATGATACTAATGACCAGTGCTTTGAGTGAAAATTTAATAAAATTAACACTACATTCTTGATTTATTTTTTTCTTTTCTTCTTAATCTTCCCTTCAAGATTAAACTCATCAGCACTTGACAAAAACTGCAAATAACAGCCAGATGCAGGAGTTGGTTTTATCTTTTTATGCAAGTATGTGGTGCTAATTAGTGCAAATTGATTAAACTTTAATTGCCTGATCCATGGCTAATTAATATTTATAAGATGAATGAGCAGGAAAACCAGACATTTATTAAAACACTTTAATGATTTTTCATATGTTTTGACAAAGCAAAGCAAATAGATGTTATGAGTATGATGTGCTAGACTAGGGGACTATATCTGTTGCCTTCTACTTGTGAATGCCCTGAAAATGTACACTGACTTTTAAACACATCTGTTGTAAACTTATCTTTCTTTGATTCCCTTTGCAAATTATATTCAAATATTTTTGGTGTTAGGCACCACATCATTTGTGACATTATTGCAATGATAGATATTAAGATTAACACATATGAAATTAAATATTTTATTCTTATTACATATTGTGTTATGCATTCATGTATTTTAATACCCATATTGTAGTACAGTATAAAAATGTATTTTATAAGCAACAAAATACATGTCCATATATATTTTACATATACAAAACACATGTCTCTCCATATATTTCATTTTCTGAGATTTTAATCTTTTAAAAATAATTATAATATCAATTAAAAATCATTTAAATTTTTAAATTATTTAAACCTGAAATGTTTCCACTTAATCATATTAATGTCTGAAGTTATGATCTAGGAGTCAATGTTAACTGTGCAAAACTAATTTTACACAGTGAAAAAGTACACTTGTAAGATGTACATTGTTTTAAAAAAGAATATATTTATTTCTGCAAAAAATGTTATTTTATCCATGACAAAATAATTTTTATATATTATGATTTAAAATATGACAAGCTTATTTAAGAATGTAAATGTCTTGGTTATTATCTCAATAATGATTCACAATCCATAAATCAATGTTTTCAGTAAAGTTTTTGCAAAGTAAAATATTTTAAAAAATTGACAAGATTCTTTGTGTTTATTTCTTATATACTACATTTAACTTTCACATTTAATGTTTATCAAACCAGCCTATATTTCATGTTTTCTTGCATACATAGATCCATATATTTCACTATTGTAACCAATTCTATTGAACTCAGTGTTTGATAACATGTTATTTACTATAATCTTAATAAAAATCATTGAATGATCTCCTAAATTGAGTATGTGAAAAAAATCAAAATAATTAATTATATAATTATTATGAATTTTCAAATATAGGTGTAATCAATTCCAAATTGAAAAGCTAGGTCTTATCTCCTTTTATTCACTTATTTCATCATAAAATGTTACAGATTCCACTAAACTAAAGAAGAATAAAGAAAAGGAAGGGAGATAGGAGTAGGAAAGAATGGAATGAATCAAACATAGCTTTCCAACATTCATATATGAATAAACCTCAGTGAAACTCCACATCATGTACAACAACAAGAATAGGATCCTAATTAGAATAAGATTCTGATTCATGTTCATGTATGTATGTATGTCAAAATACACTTTACTGTCATGTATATCTAAAAAAGAACAATTAAAAAAAGAAAAATAATAATAAATAAATAAAATGTTACGGATTCTATCCAAGTTGTATTAGCAATTCTGATAGTTTTTTGATGGGTTGGCTTAGTTAGGTAACAGTCCCCAGTTATATATAATCAAACAAGGACCGAGGTGTTGCTGTGAAGATATTTTGTAGAAGTGAATGAAGCTCATAATCAGTTGATTACCAGTAGTTATAATTGTAAATGAGATAATCCTAGGTAATATAGTGGATCTGATTCAATCATTGCAAAGCCTTAAGAGCAGAACTCAGGCTTCTAAGATAAAGAATGAATTCTACCTGTAAATAAATCTACTGTCTATGACTAAGAGTTCCAGCTTGTCCTTGCCAATTTATGGATTTTAGTCTTTCTAAGCAGTTGCCACAATCATATAAGCTAATTCCTTGGAATCAACTTAGTATATATTTTCTACTGGCTTTTTTTCTCTGGTGGAACTCTGATATAGTAATCAATATAATTAATAAATTCAGTAAAGAAATTAAGTGAATAGATGCATGCACACTCAAAATAATGAGATGAGTACTAAGTAGGTATGGACAATTTCATTCAGGTATGTAAAGAATGTAAGCTATAAATGGGGAAAGGGAATGTGTAGATTAGGGTAATACTGGCATTTATGCCTAAAGGATGAATGATGGGCAAATACAGTTGACTGCAGCATTTCTATTAGAGGTAACTAAATTGCCAATATTTGAGACATATATAGAATAACATTTCTATATTGTTATTATATATACTTCTAGGGGAAGGCTTTTGATGGAATCTGCAACTATGGGCTTGATCCAGGTGAAATAGTGCTTTGTATAACAAGAAAGGTTTATGGACTTACATCTATAAGGTTCATGAGAATTAAATACATTTAAAAGGGGAAAGACATAATCAGATTTAGATTTAGGGAAATCAGTCTGGCAGAACTATGGAGGGAATAGTTAAGGATGAGTTAAGTGGCTTTTGTGTGTTTGTTTTGCTTATTTATTTTTAAACTGTAGAGATATTGTAATTGTGATATAGGCAGAGTCTTGAAAAGTACTTGTGTATTGGGTCTTGCCTTCTTTTGTTGCTGGACACATTTCTTTCTTGACGTGGGAGGAAAAAGTAAGAAAGAAAGCCTAAGAACCCAAGTTAGCATATGAAAAGTATGACAGAAGATATGGAAAGAGGAGTCCTAGAAATTGCTTGGATTCTAACCAAGGCCCAAATGAATGAGTACAGTCACACCCAATCTAAATTATTCATAGTCCTGCCCACCATTCTGAAAATTGCATGTAGCTTATATTTTCCTTGTGCTCTTTGCTCTCTTCAGAATCACCTCACTGCCCATTGTGCTACCATAGCTTTCCCTATTTAGATGCATCTAAATTGCTGACATTCATAATCATGAGAAAATAAATGGTGATTGTTTCAAAAGCGAAGTTAAACAGTACATCAAAGCAGAGTACATCAGACCAGACAGTTTGACAGAGCAAATTTGATATGCACGAGGAGATCATTTTGTCATTCAAATAATATTTTGGGGTGTTTATATTTTAAGAGGTGCTAGAAAATTTTAATTAAAAATACTTTGTAATCATGAAACCAAAAGAATTGATTATTTCCTTGATCAGACCATAGAGACGGTGGCATTAAATGCTAGTATAAGTCAGTTATGGCTTTTCTACTCATCAGAGATTGTGTTTGCTTTGATAAACTCCTAAATTAACAGCCTATGAGAATCCACAGTCCTCCACAGCATGTTGTAAATTGAATGTGGTTTATATTTTTGTAATGTTCTTTGCTGCCTTGAGTCACCCCATTGCCCATTGTGCCACCTAAGCTTGACACCAACTAGATGTAAAATCCCTTCAGTTTTCTTCTGCACAAGTTCACTGACTCCTATCATTTCTTGATTTTAATAACTTCAGTGAATATTTGGGGATCACAGGAGAAGATTATATTTAGAACATAAAGTCTACAACAATTAAACGGTTTCCCATACTCTATTGCACTCTTCTCTTTTTATTCTTCATACTTTCTTCCTGGTAAATGTCTAATATCACTGATACTCTAATCCCCAGATCCCACTTTCCATTGCCAAACATTTGTATATTATCCTTATACAAGAAATCTGGTGATAGTTATGATAATGATAACATTTTCTCTCTTGTTTCTTAGTCCAGAAACTAGCTTGAAACTGTGCTTGTCAGTTCAAGGTAGAAATAGCTTGAGTCAGAGAAAGTCATTGAGCAAACTAAAAAAAAATAAAAAAAATTAAAAAAACTAGGGATAAGGACAAGAACCCTAGGGACCAGAGTCATAGATGCTCAAGGAAAGAAAACTGAAATAATTTCAAGATTCACATCTTTCTCAATCCTGGATATGAGCTGATTAAATAAATTGGGAATAGGTCTGTATTATACATGAGTACTCTCAAGTTTTGGCTACTCAGGAGACTTTCTTAGCTCTGTACTTCTTACAAATTTGCAACAATTATTAAGTCTTTCTATGTGTTTTTACTGGGACTATCAATGAATGCCCACAGAATAGTCATACTGGTGGACGAAGGACCCAAGCTAAGATAATCAGTTTTCCTGGGACATCCCAGTTTTCCTGGCCCATGCTTTAAATTCCAGGAACTCAGAGGTTGAGGCAAGAGGATCATAGGTTTGAGGCCAGCCTCGGAACTTTGCTAGGCCCTAAGCAATTTAGCAATATCTTGTCATGAAATAAAAAATAAAAAATGGTTGGGGATGTAGCTCAATGGGTTCATTCCCTAATACCAAAGGGAAAAATATTTAAAACTTTAAAAAATAATAAAGTTCCCTGGGACAAATTACTCAGGCTGAGTCAATCTGGGGACAAGTTACAGTGTCTGAGCCAATCAGATATCTACTTTTTGAGGCTTTTCTTTAAAGCTAGCAAGTGAGATTATTACTTTTGGAATGTAGACCTACACTTATGGGATTGGACTCAGCCATCATTTTTCATATTGCATAAAATAGTCTTATTTTAGTAGGGAGAATGAGACCAGCAAAGAGAAGTTGAAATAAGGAAAACTGTGAAAGCTGAAGGGAGACAGAGAGAAAAAGACCAAGAGAGAGAGAGAGAGACAGAGGCAGACTGACTTTGGATCATTATTTGAGTCTAGAAGCCTTTTGGATATGCCAAGTTTATGATCCAATGAAATCGCTTTTGTAAAATCTAGAATGAGTGCAGTTCTATGACCTTCAAATGAAAGTGGACTGACTTGTAGCCATGGGCAGTTCATGTTTAGTAAACTGGATCAGGGAAAAGGTTTTCTGAACAAGGAAAAAGAAACACACACACACACACACACACACACACACACACACGGTGCCTACTATACCATGTACCTAAGAGGTGGGTTTCAACCAAGTATACACAAAGAACTTCAAGGCTGGAAGACATGACCTGACAATTTATGAACTCATAAGTTGATTTGTAAACCCAAATCCACCCCAGGCCCAAATTTGTATAACTTGGTATTACTTCTAATTCAGTATAAGGCAGGTTCACTTTCAATTAGAATTACAGAATTTGTATAAGGTTCTCTAAGAACAAATTTAGTATTGGAATCTTTATGATCAGGCTTGGGGTAATCATATTTTAATGAAAAACAAGAGCAATAATTTCTGACAGTTTTTAAAACTTCATGGTTCTCAACTGATCCCCATTCTCATTTTTTGCTAAGTTTTAAAAACCTTATTTTATGGTATGTATGAATTGTCAACATTTGCAGTAGGTATTAGTCAGCATTTGCTTCACCAACAAAGAACCCCAAGTTTTCAGTGGTTTATAACAACAAAAATTTGTTTCTTGTTCATGTCAAATTAGAGCTGTGCCTTTTTGGAGCTTCCTGGCTGCAGTTGGGTTTGGCCAGGATCTACAAATTTGCCTGGGCTTGAATGGAATTTGCTGTGCTCAGCTGAGTTCTGTTGATCTTGATTTGGCTTCATCTCTGCTCACATTCTATTAGCCAAGGAAAGTCAGGTGACTAAATCCAAAGCTAGCAGGATAGGCAAGCATTCTCTGCCTAGCAGTAAGGTACTACAAAGTGCCACGTCAAAGGGCATTGATATACAAACTAGTTAGAAAGAGAATGATAAGTGAAAACAATAATCCAATCTACACCAGTAACTGAAGGCTTGGAAGTATGACAGATTAGATTTACTTTTATAGACTCAGGGAACATCAAGAGTTGGCAACTAGAAACTTAACAAAAAATTTCATATCAACAATAGAAAGAGAAAATGTATAGGAAGGTAATGAAATAATTGTGTCATTTTCATTAAAAAATGATCCATAGTTCCCAACACTGTTAGGAAATGAAATAATTGTGTCATTTTCATTAAAAAAGATCCATAGTTCCCAACACTGTTACCCTGGGTATTCCAAGTTATTCCAGGGAGGAAATTTTTCACTACATGAATCGATATATGTTTTTATTCCCACACATGCTTATAATCTCTCTTTTCTTATATTATTCAGTATCTTAAGCAAATACTTTTCATTTAATACTATTGTCAATTTTAGTATAGTATTGAATTGAAAGTGCAGTCAAATTAATATTTAGGAAAAAGACATTTTAAAGTACACAAGTAGGGCCCTGTGGCATCAGAACAACCATCCCTTGCTTATTTGATGATTTTTTAAAAAGTGCACTAAATTTATTTGAAAAGAACATCAAATATTTCAAATTTTTCATTTTTCAAAAGAAGTCAAAAGTATAAGTTCCTTCTAGGGATTTGAATACTTTTGAATCTGGTACAAAGAGTTTTGTTCACTGCATTTTCTTTTTTCTTTTTAAACTAAGATTTTCTTTTAAGTACCTGTAGGAAAATGTCATAATAGTCTTCAAGTTCACTCAGATGAAACATGAAAATAAAAGCTTTCTTTCTCTCCTGATCTCATATATCAGCCCTACTTTACTCTCCTCTTTTTCCATCACTCACTCAGACTTCAATAGAGAAGTTCATTGAGGATCAAATAATCCAGCTGTTGTTTTCAACTTTCACTATTTTAATGTTTATTTTCCAAATTATTCCCCATTTTTCTGCTAAAAATATCATGCCAAATCATTATTTTTTCTGGAGCAAATCTCATGCTTTCTGTTGCTAGATATCTATCTGATCCAAATCCAATATTTTTCTTGGCAGTTAGTAAACATTATAATAACTAGGAATATTTTGTTTCTACACTTTGAGCCAGAGGGGGGAAGAAGACACAATTCATAATTAAAATCCATTTAAATATTGAGGTAAATTCTCACTTAGCCATCCATTCTCAAACAATTCCCAAAGGGAAAACATGTTAAAGGTAGTTTCTATAATCTTAATACATGTATGCACTTAGGTTTCTGCTTTCAAGGCACATTTTTTTTAGTACAAGATGGAAATATAGTTTAGACAATGTTATACTTTTCAAGGCCTTTTAATTATTATTTTAAAAATCATTGTCAAACTGATGTGTACATAGAAAGCAAAGAGTTATAACTATGAAATGTAAAATTAAACTAATTCCATTGCCCTTTTAATGATTTAATACCTTTTATAATGACTCTTGGCTTTATTTCTTCCTTTATTTTCTTCATAACATTATATAATAGTCTTTATTATCTATTAATATATTTATTACCTTGAGATCATTTTTTGATATTAAAAAGGAGAATTTAGATTAAATTATCTCTACCTCCTTTTAATTTCTTTTTTTAAAGTATTTTTAGTTGTAGATAGACACAATACCTTTGTTTTGTTTATTTGGTTTTTGTTAATGTGGTGCTGGGGATCAAACCCAGTGTCTCATGCATGCTAGGCAAGTGCTCTACCACCGAGCCACAACCCCACCCCAACCTCCTTCTTTTAATTTCTAATAAATCTGTTATTGTTTTTCTAAAACTTGGATTTTTAAGACTTTTAAATTTTTTCTTATTTCTCCACAATAAACTTTCTTGTCTCCTTAAAATTAAACCTCTTGAGGATGTTTGTTTCTCTACCCTTTCCTCAATTGTTTCCTTTTTCTTCCATTTCCCAATTTCTGTCCACTCATCATTTGTATCTATTTTAACAAGACTTACAATATTTTCATTTTAAGGTTTATGCATAATGAAGTATCCAACTTTGTAATAATGAGTCTATAAAGTGAGAAAACATGGGGTAATATTTTCTCTAAACCACATATCCATTCCATTTTCAAATAATATATACAAAATGCTTTTACTCAACACTTTGGCACCTTTTCCAGTGTAGTTCCTCTGTAATAAAAGCAATAGTCCTATTTTTAATTGTTAAAAACCCAAAAAGTTGGGGAAATTCTATTTTCAGATTAACAATATTGTCTGTTTTTCATATTAACATTATTGTCCTCTCTTTCATCATTACTTTAAATGTACAGGTATTCACCTAAAGGGTTTAAGAATTTGTTATTTTGAAAACAAATGCTTCCCTTTAGATGTAAATTACTCCAGACAAGTATGAATGGGTAATTTTAGAGAAGTCTCCAAAACAATTCAACCAAACATAAAACTGTTACAAAATTAATAATTAAATTTAATAGGAAATAATTGTTTTTTAGTATAGTCTATATATGAATTTGGTGAGAAATGCTTTATCAGAGAAAAGCTTGAGGTGACACAATGTAATTTTTAGCCCAACTGTAATGTTTGTGTGTATTTCATTTAACCCTCAAATATAATTTAATTCTCTGTATCAAAATAAGCTGTGACAGAGAATATATAAGTAAATTACGTATAATATTAGAAAGAGATAAATAATTCATAAATTAACATACCAACTTTAATAGGCATGTATTTGTTACATAAAAGGGAATAATTATTTAAAAATTTTAAAAAAAGAATTATCATTTGAAATAACTTTGAATAGTTATTTTAGTCACAAATGTGAGTAATTTAGCAAGTGGTAATAAAAGCTCCTACAAGGGAGGTTTATTTCAATCATTTACTCTTTTGTTGTTATTTTCTTTTGAGATATATATAAGTTATACTCCATGAATATATTTTGACCCATTATAAATGCATGGAGTATAACTTATTCTAATTAGGATCCTATTCTTGTGGTTGTACATGATGTGGAGTATCATTGGTCATGTATTCATATATGAACTTAGGAAAGTTATGTATGATTCATTCTATACTCTTTCCTATTCCCATCCCCTCTCCCTTCTTTCCCCTTTGTCTAATCCAATGAATTTCTATCCCCCTCGCACACACACACACAACTGTGTGTCAGCATCCACACATTTCTTTTTGTTGTTCTTGGTACTGGAGATTGAATCACTGAGCCACATCCCCAGCCCTATTTTGTGTTTTATGTAGAGACAGGGTCTCACTGAGTTGCTTAGCGCCTCGCCATTGCTGAGGCTGGCTTTGAACTCATGCTTCTCCTGTCTCAGCCTCCCTAAGTGCTGGAATTACAGGCTTGCGACACCACACTCAGCTAGCATTCACTTATTAGAGAGAATATTTGGCCTTTGATTTTTTGGGATTGGCTTATTTCACTTAGCATGATAGTTTCCAGTTCTATACATTTACTGGCAAATGCCATAACTTCATTCTTCTTTATGATTGAATCATATTCCATTGTGTATATATACATTTTCTTAATCCATTCATCTGTTGAAGGACACCTAGGTTGTTTCCATAGCTTAGCTGTTGTGAATTGAGCTACTGCAAACATTGTCAATCATTTACTCTTAAAACAAATATTTACCTCAAACAAAAAATATGAAAAGCTCTCTCTGCCCTCATTACTTTATACCTCAGTGCAAAGAGAAGACACAAAAATTATTATAAAAGAACTAAAGCTATAGTATGTTAGATGGTAATGTTATAAAGAAAATATAAATCAGGCAAATGGTTGATTTTGAAATGAGGTTGTCAAAAATGGCATTATTTGAGAAGTGACACTTTAAAAGTACTAAAGGAAATGAGAGCACAAGCTAAGGCAAGTGTATGAAGTGCATGTGAGGCGGAGAAAATAGCCAATGTAAAGACCCTGGAGGAGACTCATGCCAGACCTATTTGAAGAAAGTCAAGTTCAGAGTCTCTGAAGGGAGTAAGAAGTCAAATGCACATTGTGGCAATTGAGTTTTCCACCATTAAATATTTCTCATCATATGAAAGTAGGCTAGGTAGAATATAATCAAGAATGGTTTGTAGGAAATTATAAGGATTTGACTCTCATTCTAAATAAGGTAGGGAGCTATGGGGCCATTTTGAGCAGAGAAGTGACCTGGTCTGCTTTTCATATTAAAAGGTTTTCTCTGACTGCACTGTTCAGAGTAGGTAGTGGAGAAGAGGAGATGAAGCATGAGAACAATTAAATTATAGTGATAACTACCATCAGACTGGCAGCTTTCTAGGAGGTGATAAATGGTTGAACTATGCTTATTTTTAAGGTAGAGCTGGCATTCTATCCTGGTAGAATAAATCATGGTGGAGAGAGCAAACTCAAGGATGATTCAAATTCATTGGAAGGAACTAGAAGAATGCAGTTACCATTTTCTTAGAAGTGGGAGATTGTGAAAACGTCTCCTCACATCCAATCTAGAAAGAAATCAGGTGTTACGTTTTGACTGTGTTACTGTGGAGAAGTCTTCTAGCAAACTACATAGTGATAGAAAATAGGCAATCAGATATGAAATTCTAGAGTTCAGGGGAGTAGTCTAGGCTGGGAGCTTAGAGCATGTAAACCATGAGAAATAATGAGATCACCAAGGAAATTCATCTAAGTAAATGAGAGAAAATTTCTGTCACTGTAAAGATTCAACATCAGGGAGGAATAGCTGAGGAAGAAGGAAGAGTCATCTGAAAAGGCAATAGGAGAAAATATTTAATGAGGAAGAAACAACTGTGTCAAACACTGGTCAATAAAATGAATTCAATCATTGTGTTTAGTCATACATAGGTCATGTGTTACCTTGAGAAGTGTATTTCAGTAATGTAGTCAGGAAAAGATCCCAATAAAATGGATTAGAAAAGAAAATAAGATGAAACAGATTAGTTACAGAAATCATAAATGACCAGTCCAGTGTAGTGGTGCACTCCTGTAGCCCCAGGTACTTGGGGAGGTTGAAGCAGGAAGATCCCTTGAACCTAGGAGTTCAAGACTAGCCTGGTAACAGAGGAGAAAGAAAGAAAAGAAGGAAGGATGGATGGATGGAAGGAAGGAAGGAAGGAAGGAAGGAAGGAAGGAAGGAAGGAAGGAAGGAAGGAAAAAAGGAAGGAAAGAAGGAGGGAAAGAAGGAAGGGAGAGAGGGAGGTAGGGAAAGACAGTGAAGAGGGAGGAAAGAGAAGAGAGGGAGTAAAGGAGAAGGAAGAGAAGAGGGGAGAGAAGGAGAAAAAGTAATTAATTATAAACTATCACTTTTGAAGAACTTTGCTATAAAGAAGAGCAAACAAGTAGGAGAGTAACTGGAGGAAGATTTTAAGTATAAGAGAGATTTGGGGTTTTGGTTGAAATTTCAGCTTACTTTAATTCTGATGGGAATGAGACAATAAAGAGGGAAGATGTATGATGATACAGAATTAGAAGATTGCTGGAACAATGTCCCTGCAAAGTCAAGAGGGGATAGGATTTACTGTATCAAGGACATTTTCATGTGAAGAAATGTTATGAAACACAGGGACAAAGAGCATTGGAGTCTGAAATACGAAGGAGCCAGACAAGAGGTGATCAGAGAAATAGGTGATCTTCAGTTTACCATAATGGTTCACATTTATAGTACAAAATAGATATATGTATATAGATAGATAGATGAAAACCCACTTTTTAATATCACATCAAATTGAACCAAACCAGGCAAAGGCTGTCTATATAAGTGAGCAAAGGAATTTGAATCCATATAGACATCAAAAAAATTTCCTAAAATTGCACATGGTTAGTAAATCTTAAATTAGCAGATTTCAAAAAGAATGCTGAACACTATGAAATGTGGTTATTGTCTATGTTAAATAGACTCAGGAAAATTTTCTTAATTAACAACAAAAATCTAGCAAAGCAATTTAAGTATGAGGACCTGAAGTTTTTGTCAACATTCCTTTAATTACACAATTTGTCTTTCTGCAAATTCTTGGTTAGGATCAATATTTCATCAAATACCTGCAGAGCCTTTATCCTGTGTCAGACCCTGGAGATACATAAATGAAAAGTGGCCGCTGCCCTCCCCCGCATTTCAGTTGGGAGAGCATGTAAACAGACACTCACTGTTTACTTAGTGTTATGTCAGAGACAGACACAGAGAACAGCCACCCTGCCCATCAGCCATCTCGCTCCAGCCATGCCCGCAGCCAGACACACGCAGCCCTGCTGGGGTGCCTGGCCGCTGGGGCATTTTCTGAAAGTTCCTGGCTCTCTCTCTCTCTCCCCTTCCCCCCTTGTCCACCGCCACCCCCGGGAGCAGCGCTGTCAGTCGGGAGCCCCAACCAACCGCAGTACACATGCGCTGAACGCGCCACCATGGCAGCCTCCAGTAGCTGATTCAGAAAGAACAGCAAACCTGTGACATGAAAGCCGCCATGACTCCCGGCTCATCCCGGAAGGACTCTGACCTCACCAACCTCACTAACCAATCTCAGAGGACACTGGACTCTAGACTAACACCTCTTCCTGCCCTAGGCCCTTCCCTTCCTGCCTCAAGCCTTCCTTTTCCAGACAGAGGGACCCTTTAAATTCTGTATGGCACGAGGCTCCAACGCCATTATCTGCCCGTTCAAGCCTGGTGACTGGGGCGGGGGCGGGAGTGTCCTTCCCATAATAAAGCCTGTTCCCGTCCTATTTTACTTCCATGTGGTCGTTTGGCTTTACACTTTGTAGTAGTATAGTTGGGCAAAATGTGTGCTTAGCCCCAAGAGGAAAAAGGAAAATAAGCGATATGATCTCTGTAAAATTCAGGATTAGTCTGAAGATACAGTTCTTGTTTTGAAAAATGACCCAAATTTGCCCCCACCCTAACCCACATCCTAAAAACAAGGATGTGTACAATCAGGTATTACAGCAGAGAGCACTGCTTATTCAAAGCAGGGCGATTTGATCAGGGAGCAGCTGGCAATGGTTTCTCTGACAGAAGAAAAGTGTAGTCCCCACAATGGTCTGCAAGGGCCTTCAAAATTTGGCATAAATTCCACTGTCCTAAACTCCTCCCAGCCTCATTCATTCTGTGCCAGCCACACTGGCTTCTTGCTGCCAAGTCTCCCACACACAGTCCTGGGTTAAGGCTCTTTGCAATCTGCTCCTTCCTAGAAGGCTCTTGCCCCGGATTATCAACATGGCTCCTTCCCTCTCCTGCTTCAGACACTTGACCCAAGTGTCTTGTCAATGAGACTTTCCGAACAGCCACTTTTAAATTGCAGTCCTTACCCCTTCCCCACACTCACCTCCCAATGCAGCAGTACTCATATTTTAACCTACTGCATCATCTTTAATCTCTTATATCATCTTTTAAATTAAGCTTATTTTTATGTATCTCCTTCATATCTGCAGGACAATAGGCATTTGTGTCATATTTATTTGCTATTTTAACCCAAATGCATAGAGCAGTGCTAAGCACACAAAAGGCCCCTGTAAATGTGTTAAGAAGTGCTGTTAAAGCATTTCTTCTGCATCAGATGTTGGTTAGTAACTCATGTTTCTGCTAGGCATGTGACCAATGTGCCATGTGTTGTTGATGTTATTTTAATCATGGTACATTTAAAAATGTAGATCATGCAATAACCAGAGGTGAAAGACTGATGCTAAAACATTATCATACTGCTATAGGAAATAGGTAGTAGTAACTATTATATACTTGTTAGAGTTAGGCAGTACAGAAGTACATTTATCATATTTACTACAAGTATTTTCATTCCCTGCATTAATTTATAACTGCTTATACAGAAGAAAAAGTCAGAAGAGAACCACAGTATAATTCATACATTCAGCAGATTTTTGAATACCAAGTAGATGCCAAGCACTGTTTTTGCATAATAAATGGAGTAGCAAGTACTACTTTTAAGGATTATGTTACCATGACATTTAAATTCTTGTGGGTTCCATGTTCTCTTTTGCTCTTAATTTTGTAAGAGAGATTGTTGTGCTAGTATTCAAGGACAGATTCTGAGATCATGCATTCAGACATTTAAAGACAATGAATAGTAAAATACTCAAAGGCGTGTGAGTAATAAGCAGTATGGTGTTTTGTAAAAATTAAACAATGTTGTGAGCTCAGGATTTCCTTCCATACCTGCTATTCACATCAGTACTGATTTCAGAACAGGTCTTGAGCCTATAAGACAAAGGAAAGTAGAGACACCTGCTGGAGTGACAGGGTGAGGAAACAGGAAGGAGACTGTGACAAACACTGTGGCATTTCTTCTAAGGTCACAGAAAGAAAATCATCAGATATGTGAACAGATAAGAAAGTTCTGACTTCTAATCAAGTGTTTAATAATTGGCTATTTCTAGTCCTCTTATTATAAAATATAAAAGAGTAATAAAGAACAATTTAATATTTGGAGTATTTAATTCAAAATTGTTAAGTGTTAATTGAAAATCCATTATTTTTAGCTATGAGTAATTAAAGCAATTATAGTAGAGTTCAGTCTCCATTAAAACATATTTTTGAGGGGAAATATACTGAAAAAGAAACTTTCTTTCCTTCTCCGTGAAATGAAATCTCCCCATATAAATTAGAAAACAAATATTTAGACTTCACAAATCCCTATCATTTTGGATAGACTAGATTTATTTATCTTCCAGGAGATGTAACAATTAGATAGATCTATGAGGAATGGAGGACGAGGCCCTGAGGTCATGGTGGACGTGTTTTCTCAGTTTGCCCATGCTGTGCTAAAAAGCTGTTGTCTAAGGCACAAGGCAGCAGAATAAAATGCATTTGGTTGGTGGAGGGGGCTGTGAATTTATGAGAAGTGCATCACAAAGACAAATATTTCAGCCATGCAATTCCATTCGGCCTTTTCAGCTGTGTGTCCATAGCAAGTCAACGGCTAAATTGAAAAATCAATTCCAATTTAAATTATTGGAATAAAGAACACCAGGAGTCAGAGATAAAATGGCTTTGTTCTCTGAGATCCTTTTTAATTGGAAAGTTATTTCTTCAGGGTATTCTAATGGTTCTGAGGGAAGATTGCAAAATAAAGTTGATCGGCTGGGGGAAGGTTAATAGCTAATGTGCTTTCCTTGCTGCACAGCAGTCTCCTGTCTTTATGACATCCCCCATCATATCTAGGAGGACCAAAGATTCTAAATCATTTGATACACACAAGGACTGTATTTTTTCTGAGTCTTTCAGAAATCATCCTGAGGCTGGAATCTTGGCAGAGCCTTTTTACTCCTGCACCCTTTCCAACTGGACTTTTTTGCTTATAAATATCACGTTTCCATTTCCTTTTTTTCCTTTCTTCTTCCTCTTTTTTTATTATTTTTTTTTAAATTTCCTTATGGGGATATTTCCTAACAATAAAGTGGTAACCAATGGAAATAAAAGACATCTGAAGAGGATGCTAGTAAAAGCTCTAGTCTTTAAATATATTATACAAAGAAAAAAGAAAAATACTAATAGTTATAGACTTAGTACATGGACAGCAAAAATACAATGATAACAGAGAAAAACACAGTATATACAGAAAATGTAATAAATATTGTTATTAAAAGGCTAATACCCAATATGCTGAAAAAGCAGAAGTCATATTTAGAAAGCTTCCACCCAAAGTTTAAAAAATAAAGTTTAATTAAACATATAATAACCTTTGCTCTGCCTGTAGAAAATTGTTTGGGGCAGCTGTAGATTAGAAACCTTAAATGAGCATTTAATTTGAAATTAATAAAACAGCTATGGTATGTGTTAGGAAAAGTTACTGAGGTTTGCTTAGTATATTTAATTACTGTAACAGAGATAAATCTCATTGCCATGTAATGAACTCAGAAGTGCAGATACAGTAAATATGTACTTACATTCTTGTTATTAATGCATTAAATTTGTAAGAATATTTAGGAATTTAATTAGCATTTAATAAGATAGCTATAGCAAATTATAGTAGTTAGACATTAAATGTAAATTAATATTTTTAGTATTTAATTGATATTAACTAATTAATTACTGTTTATTACATGGCAGCTAGATTTATCTTTTATAGAGTTATTAAATCTCAATTAAAATGCTCTTTTAAGAGAGCACATTCAATTAAAAATAATATTCTATATGAATTTCATAACTCCCTTCTCCCCAGGACTTGGGGTACATAAGTGTATCAAATTAAATAACCAAGGTAGTTTGGACAGGAACCCAACTGGGTTATGCCTGAATGGCTCAAGCAATTCCAGACCTACCACAAGTAAGAAGGGTTTATTTATTGAAAGTCATATATTATTTTTTCTATTAAAGTTATAAACTATGTAAGCCTACAAATGTCTCAACTCAAAATATCTCTTCACAATTGCTGCTATCATATTGAGAGATTACTTCTTTGATAGAAGTTAACTATGGACTATTAAAATACTATTTGTTATTAGTTTTTGCCTCTTGATATGAAACAATGTGACTTAATCTCATACAAGTTGAGATATTATTTTTTCTCTACAAGTCTATGTTGCTCCTGTCAATTTGTGGAATATAGTATGTGCTCGATACCATACCTGAATGAATTCTATACATAGTCCTTTACTTATGATTTGGCTTGAGACTTGCAAGTTTTAAAATTTTTAATAGCATGAAAGTGATACACATTCAATAGAAACCTTACTTCAAAACTTGATACATTCTTGGGATACTGGGCAGAAGCAGTGAGTTAAAGCTCTCAGTCAGCCATGTGATCATGAAGGGAAATAGTCAATACTCTACAGTGTATAGTGCATCTAATGTATGATGTTCAGTAGGTTAGATGTATTAGATGCATTTTGACTTACGATATTTTCAACTTGTAATAGGTTTATATTGATATAACTCCATTGTAAGTCGAGGAGCATTTGTATTACATCTCCCACATAGAGTACCAAATAATTCCTGAAGTTACTTCAGAGTTATTGTAAAATTGAAGCTGAGAGAGTGGAAAACAATTTACTTACCCCCACATTGCAGTAGGGCTGCCTATGTTTAAATCCTGACATAACCTCATTGAAAATGTAAGACACCTCTGAAAGGTCATATTATTATTATTGTATATAACTATTCTGTTTCTAGGTGTTATCTGTGATTATATCAGTTAGTGCATAGCTCAGGACTGTGAGGATTAAATGAGCTAATAAATTTAAGACACATTAAAAATGTTGGCAAATAATAAAAGCTTGCTGATCTTCTGCTTTCCAATGTTAAAGAAATAAATGTTCCATACAGCTTGGAGCTGGAGAAAATACATATGTTCTAGCACACTAACACAATTGGAAAGCAAATTAGCTTGTTTTTTATATAATTTTATCTCTCAATAATTAATCTCAATCATTATAAATATTTATCACTAATTACAGTCATTTTCTTGACAAAGCAATAACTACTATATGATTTTAATCTTTACCTCATGAATCAATTCTTGAGGATACTTTGTCATTTATGTTGCTACAATTCTCAAGCATAATGAAGATATTAAATAAAATCTACCTTACATTGATTCTTGCTTCACTCTACTAGGTATCTAGCACCTCAGCTCAATAAATAGCCATTCATCATTATTTTTTTAGTCACTCTTAAGTCTTATGACAATATTCTTTCTCAGACTAAGTGAAATTAATTTTCAATGGATACTGACTGAAATCATTTTTGAAACTCAAAATTCTTCCGTTTATATTGGTCATTGTTCAACTTTTTTTTTTTTTTTTGGTACTGGGGATTGAACTCAGGGGTACTTGACCACTGAGCCACATCCCCAGTCCTATTTTGTGTTTTATGTAGAGACAGGATCTCACTGAGTTGCATAGCACCTCACCATTGCTGAGGCTGGCTTTGAACTCATGATTCTCCTGTCTCAGCCTCCTTAAATGCTTGAGCCACTGTGCCCGGCTTCATTGTTCAACTTTTATCTGTGAACATTTTATACATTTATTTATTTAAAAATTGTTTTGTTTATATAATAATTTAATACACAAAATATATACTTCATACACAATGTTTAGAATCTTCTGAAATAATGAACATAAAATCAGAAGATCCTACTTCTTAGGACCCCCTTGTAGAAGCAGAGTTCCCCTACAATCACTTCTCAAATGAATTTTCCCTTTTATACCCTGGAGCCTGTTGTGGGTGTGGTCTTGAAAATTAATGAGATGCCCTTGATCCATCATTCCTATTGTTTCTGTGTAAAGTACTTAATATCTTTTTAGTGGCTATAATCTCAACAGGTACACCTTTCTTGTCCTCAATTTTATTTTGAGTTTTCTAGACAATGGCAAGTTTTTAAAATCCTTCAGCTCTGCTTTCTGCTTCTAATTCTCTAGTGAACCTGGCTGAAAGCTGCCAGCAGCTGGGCGCTGTGGTGCATGCATGTAATCTCAGCACTTTGGGAGGCTGAGAGCAGAGAATCACAAGTTCAAAGCCAGCCTCAGCAATGGTGAGGCGCTAAGCAACTCAGTGAGACCCTGTCTCTAAATAAAAAACACAAAACAGGGCTGGGGATGTGGCTCAGTTCAATCCCTGGTACCAATGGAAGGGAAAAAAAAAAAGCTGCCAGCAATAACCATGCCACTGACTGAATACTGTACTGTCTTGAAATTTCCTCCACCATATTAGTTAATTCACCATTTTTAAGTTCAGCCTCACTGAAAATCTCAGGATATGGGCAAAAATATAGACAACTTCTTTGTCAGAATGTAACATGAATAGCCTCTAGTCCATTCTCAAAAGAATCCTCATTTCCCTCTGAAACCTCATAAGTATTGTCTTTACTCTCTGCATATTGGTCTTCTAACCTTCCACCAGAATTGCTCATCAAGCTCCACTTAAAATACTCTAAAGCTTTTCTAGCCTGCATGTCTAAACTGTTTCCAAACTTCTCCCTTAAACCACTTCCAAAGGCTTCTGAACCACATGATTCAGTTAGTAAGAGTAAGAAACCACCTTCTGGGTACTAATTTATGTTTTAGTCAGCTCTTCATTGCTGTGACCAAAATACATTACTAGAACAACTTAGAAGAGGGGAAGATTATTTTGGCTCCTAGTTACAGAGGTTTAATCCATAGTCAGTTGACTCCATTGCTCTGGGACTAAAGTGAGGCAGAACATCATGATGGAAGGCTGAGCTGCAGGAGTACTGCTGCATTTATGGCAGCCAGGAAGCAGAGAGAGTGAGGAGGGAGTAGAAGCCACAGGGAAGCTGAACCCCTTCAAGACTTACCTCTAGTGAACCACCTCCTTCAGTCATACCCCACCTGTCTACATGATCATCCAGTTCATTTAAAGTAGTATAGACTAAGTAGGTTAAGTAGGTTATGGCACTTACAAACTAATCATTACACCTCTGAATATTCCTGCATTAACACAGGAGCTTTAAGGGACACTTTACATTCAAACCATAACACTGAGAAAAAATGATGGCTCTGTTAATAGACTTATAATTAAAAGGAAAAAAGCAATTAAAAACAATTGAAAAGACAAATCCATGAAGGTATAATGTCTTATTTCTTTAATTCTTCATCAGTTTCCGTTGATTCAATCTGGGTCCTTAGGTGTGTAAGACTAATCTTTGTAGCAGAAAGAATGAAAGGACAAATAACAGAACATTTGACAGATGTGCAGAAAAAAAGCTGATTTTCTCAAGAGGAAAAATGTGAAGATGAGAAGAGAAAAAATAAAAAAATAAAAAAAACTTTTGATCAGAAAATTTACTAGGAAAAAAATGGATATAGAACAAGAAAGCATTTTTAACATCTGGATGTGGGTTTGAAATTGACTAAAAGAACACAAGAGGAAGGATTAATTTTCATTACTAATATTTTGAATGAGTTCAATCAGAATTTGACAAATGACCAAAAATGAGTTAATCACCTTGAGAATCACTTGCAATTGTCTGCAAGAAGAAAGGTTTAGTAAATAGGAAGAAACTGAAGTCACCACTATAACAGAAATGACTAACAGTGGCAAAATTCAATGTCCAACTTAGTCTGGTCTCTTGGACTACCAGACTACATCCATTGGACTAGAAGTGAACAGGTACTCCAGCATCCACTTTGACTCAGAATAAATTATCAATTAGGTTTTAGTATCTCAAATCTGTTCTGAATCTGCTATTGCCTTTTGTAAGTACCTATTCAACTATTTTTATCCTTGTTCTGTCTTTTAGGTTTGATGCATGACACTGTTGTAACTGCTTCAAACTCAAGCTTTCCCAGTCTTCTGCTACTGTTTTAGTGCTGCTGGTTCAATGCCCCTCAAATGATAATACCCCCTACTTTTACCCAACTTTTGGATGTCTCTCATGCTAGTACATCAAAGAGATTATATAAAACATGTTTTATAATGCCTGGATTTTCTAGCTACAAAAATGTTTTTCCTATCCCTTAGAGATGCCAGTGGTGACAGCATTAGAGGATGAAATTACCAGACAAAAGAAATTCATGGCATTATTCAATCAATGCCTATCACATAGTAACATGCAATATCATATTCATAACTAAAGACGAAGCCTGTAGTGGGCTATTAGACACCTATTCTGGAGAAACTTTTCAAATTACATGAAAAAGCCACTCCCTCGTGACTATAACAGTTCTATTTATGTGTCACAGTTTAGTGCCTTTTACCATGTCTGTATGAAAACACACAATATCTATTATTGGTCCCATATTAGCAAAGAACACAGATCATCCTTTTTTTTCAGGTCCCATTCTCAAAATACTGACATGATTCTAAGTAAGAAAACCAAGTCGTTTAAGTCAGCAAAAATTGTGTTTGCTGCATAAATTTCTCAATCTATATATGCAGTACCCATGAAAACGATACCTTTGACTACAATTTTTATATGAATGGGGTTCCCACCTACTTACCCACTATTGTTCTGAGATTGCATTGAGGGGATCAAGGGATTTAAGGTAGACAGTATTAACCAGTGTAATGTATAACTGAAGAATACAGTGCAGAAGAATAAAATATCAATTGGCTGAAGCAGCAGCTGAGCATATCGCAAAACTATGGAGAAAAATGACCATGATATATAGATAAAATATCTGAGCTGTATCCCAGATGTGGGGTTTCTGTGAGGTTTGAATATAGATATATGATATCTGACTGCTGAAATGAATCCATGTATCTGATAATAGGCCAATTATACACACCAGGATATTCTGAAAATAAATTTAAAGCTATCAAAATTTTGCACTTCATACATAATCTGTTTCTGAATAGATGGAGACACTGAGAAACATTTTTATCTTACTTTAGACTTTAACATCTACAACAGCCTCAACAGATCATTTTCTAAAGGAAGCCAATATAGAAAATCATCTTCCTTCTTTATGAGAGATTACCAAGAAATAAAAGAAAAGTTAGATAGGAAAACGTTAATTTAAAACTTAAATTGGGACTTAAATCTATTTACAAAATTTAAGGAGAGATTATGTTTTTATCAAATTCACTTACTTTATAATTCTTCAATAACCAAAATAGTTGTACAGGTTGCCACTGTAAGAAGGCATTAGGCAAGAGTATGGAGGATGTGTTTCCCTCACCAGATAATATTTTCCTCACCAAGGTCTATAGCCTAGAGACATGCAAACATGTGCTATAGTTTGGATCTGGAATGCCTCCAAAGGTCCATATGTTAGAGGCTTGCTCCACCAGCCTGGCACTATCAGTAGGTGTGTTAGTCAGCTTTTTGTCACTGTGACCAAAATACCTGATATAAACAACTTAAAGGAGAGAAAATTGTATTTTGGCTCACAGTTTCAGAGGTTTCAATTCATAGATGATTGGCTCCAAGGCAGAAACAACATGGCAAAACGTATGGTGGAGGACAGTTTGCCATGTCATAGCAGCCAGAAAGTACACACACACACACCCACACACACACACACACACACACACACAGAGAGAGAGAGAGAGAGAGAGAGAGAGAGAGAGAGAGAGAATGGCGTGTGGGGGGAAGGCCAGCAACAAGATATAGTCCCCAAAGACACATGCCTTCAGTGAACTATGCCTCCCTTGCCTACAATTTGCATCTCTTCCCAGTAGTACATTCAAATTATTAATCCATGATATGGTTTAATCCACTGCTGAAGTTAGAGCCTTCATGAACCAAATACTTCCCCAAATCCCCACGTCTGGACATTGCTTCATTTGGGACCAGGTCTTTAGCTCATGAGTTTGAGGTTGGACATTCCAGATCTAAACCATAATGAGGTGGTAGAATCTTTTCAAGAATTGGGACCTTAGCTGGGCGCGGTGTAATCTCAGCACTTAGGGAGGCTGAGAGAGGAGAATCACGAATTCAAAGCCAGCCTCAGCAACCGTGAGGTGCTAAGCAACTCAGTGAGACCCTGTCTCTCCATAAAACACAAAATAGGACTGGAGATGGGGCTCAGTGGTCGAGTGCCCCTGAGTTCAATCTCCAGTACCAAAAAAAAAAAAAGAATTGGGACCTAGTAGCAGGTCTTTATGCCACTGGGGGCCTGCCCTTGCCAGGGGATAATGAGACTGTGGCTCTTTGCTCTTTAGCTCTCTTTTGCTTCCTGGCCATGAGGCGAATGTTTTTGCTCTGGTTTATGCATGTGCTGCTACCAGCCCAAAGCAATGGAACTAATCAGTTATGAACTGAAACATCTGGAACTGTGAACCAAAATAAAACTAAACCTTTCCTCCTCATAAGTTGATTAGCTGAGGTTTTGTTATAGTAATAAAAATGTGACTAATGTAGCAAGATAATGTATAGTAGTGGAGTTTCCCAGGGTGTACTCTCATACATGTAACTCTAATGTACCACTAATTCATAGATTGAATAATTGATTTAAGAACAGAGGAATAAAATTAATACTGCCACATTAAATATGTATTTCAAATTGTGAAAAAGAAAAGATATTTCTCAAGAAATACAAGAAATACAGCTCAGAAATTACATCAAATGAAGGTTCTTTAGAGCAATTTTTCTTAGAATTTATTGTGATTTCCAAGACACATAATACTAGGATGGGAATTACTGTCTTTCTGCTCTCTTTTTAATAAGTTCTACAAAATATCCTAATATAAATCAAACTTTAAGAAGCATTGAATTAGAGGAGAATGTACAAATCAGAAAAATCACAAATATATAGTATTTAATTCTCATTTCTATTCTTTATATTAAAGTATGCTTCCAAGGCAACATTTGTGTGACTACCATTCATCTTGGCAGTATGATCCACTTTGGAAACTATGTCTTCAGTCTTTAAATCAGTAAATACACATAGTATGTTGCTTCAATTTTGAGAGACCAGATAACATCCTTAACTGGAACAGTTAACAAATTGCCATTCTCCTGGCTGTAAACATCTTTAGTTATGGCTATTTCTAAAATTTATATATTAAAGCTCTGCTAAGCATTTAGCTTTCAATTCTCTCTTAAAATTTTAAGAATGAATCTTTATATTCTTTTTTAGATTTGTTTCTATACCTGATACATATATGTAACTTTCCCATCAGTTTTAGTAGAAACGAAATTTATGTACATTCATCAACAGAAGTATACAATTTCTTATATCACATTTTCAAATATAGACCTGTAACTTTTGAGTATATATTTGATCCAAGCAGAAAAGCAGCCTGATGAGAAAGTTGTGATTGATTAGACAATGTGATTCATAATTGATATAATCTTAGATCTTCCAGTGCAACAAAAGGTCAATTTGAAATTTGATGGGGGCTAAAGCCTGGGATAAGTTGAAAATGATGTCGTATCATGTAAAGAAGGAAGATACTGACACAAATCTACTAATTCATATTAAATTAAAAAATATCTTGGAAAGCATAGTAATTAACAGCTAGTTCCCAGAACTTGACATTCCACGCAAATGTCACTCTCCAGGGTATTACACAAGAATTAGAGTGTCCTTTCACTGTCAGACTGATCTACACTACTAAAGAAGTGCATGGGGAAAAAATCTGATTCTTCATGATGTTTAAAATTCAAATAGCAGTTTTTCATTTTTAGTTGTGTTTATAACTTAAGAAAATAATTATAAATCTTACTCCTTTCTATATTTTGAAGTCATTATATACTCATAAATGGTTCTTTATATTTAAAAAATAAAAATATTAGAGAAGAGCTGAGAATGCTTTTTCACAGTTCTCTGAGGGGTCAGGATGGGGCTGGGTTACAGTGGTATCTTTATTCTATTTCATCACAGAATTTCACTAAATGAAATTAAAATGTATCCCCCATGAGTTAGCATCCATATTTTCCTAATATTAACCTGGTTTTGTTTTTCAGTCTAAGACTCCATTTTCTTGCTTTGAGAAAGAACATTTATCACCAGCCAACCCCAGCATCATATAAAAATATTAACCAATAAAATGAGGGTCATATCTATTACGATTAGGTGTTGATATAAAAATCCTTTTGATCACCATCAGTGTTTATCTTCTTTTGTACACAAATGTATCATTAGTAGGCCCAATTCTCCACCATATTGGCTCACAAAAAGACTTCCTCAGTAAGCCTCCTAAAGTACAAGAAGTAAAATCAAGATTCAATAAACAGGATGGCATCAAAGTAAAAAGATTCTTCATAGCAAAGAAAACAATCAAGAACGTGAAGAGAGCGCCCACAGAATGGGAGAAAATCTTTACTACCTTCACCTCAGATAGAGCATTAATCTCCAGGATATACAAAGAACTCAAAAAACTTAACAGTAAAAACACTAATAACTCAATTAACAAATGGGCAAAGGAACTGAACAGAAAATTCACAGAAGAAGAAATACTAATGGTTAACAAATATATAAAAAATGTTCAACATCTCTAAGAATTAAGAGAAATGCAAATTAAAACTACAGTGTGATTCCATCTCACTGCAGTCAGAATGGCAATTATCAAGAATAAAAGTAACAATAAACATTGGTGAGGATACCGGGGAAATTTTTCACTCATACGTTGCTGTTGGGAATAAAAACTGGTGCAGACACTATGGAAAGCAGTATGGAGATTCCTCAGAACACCTGGAATAAAACCATTTGACCCATTTGACCATTTGACCCAGCTATCCCACTCCTCGGTTTATACTGAAAGGATTTAAAATTAGCATACTATGGTGATGCAGCCATATCAATGTTTATAGCAACTCAACTCAAAATAGCCAAGCTTTCAAACCAACCTAGGTGTCCTTCAACAAATGAATGGATTAAAACAATGTAGAATATATACACAATTGAATATTATTCAGCTATAAAGAAGAATAAAATTATGGCATTTGCAGGTAAATGGATGGAATTGGAGACTGTTATGCTAAGTGGAATAATCTAATCCCCCAAAAACAGGTCAAATGTTCTCGCTGATATGTGGATGCTAACCCATAACAAGAGAGGGTAGGCAGGGGAAGTATAGAATTTCATTGGATTAAACAAAGGGGAATGAAGGGAAGCGAGGGGGCATGGAAATAGGAAAGACAGTAGAATTAATTGGACATAACTTTCCTATGCTTATACACAACCAGTATAACTCCACATCTTGCTCAAACACAAGAACAGTATCAAAATTGTAATCGGTTGTACCCCATGTATGTATACTATGTCAAAATACACCTTACTGTCATGCCTATCTAAAAACAAATTTAAAAAGTGAGAAAACAAAAAAATAAAAATAAATGATAATTAAAAACATAGTTCAATAATTTGAAAATCCTTTTTGTACTTGAAGCCAAATGTTGTTTTATAGCACTTTACTTGCTTCTTGTTCTGTTATTTATTACATTAAAATTTTAAATCAGAGAGAAAACATCAGGCTTTGTCACATCATTCATATTTGTTATAGGACTAATGCCAGTATCATTCTAATTTTAAGTAATTTATAAATAATTTTTCAAGGTTTTTTGTAAGCACAATACCAAAAAAGCCATATATAACTTTTTTATTTTCTGTCACAAGGTAGAGCTGGACAACTAAATGAATGAGAAATTTCAGTTGCTGTCCACTACAAGGAAGGCATTCTGGATTGAGCCCACCCCTGTTAAGCACCTATTTTTTAAAATAATCAAAACTTCATATAGAAAATTAACAGTAACCATAGTCTTGTCCCTGAGTGTATCATTCATAAGGTCAAAATATATTTAAAATTAATGTAAATTTGTAGAAGTGGTAAAATGTGACCCAAAGACAAGCTTATATAAGAAACAAACTTAAGATGACCTACATATCAGGTTTTGTAAGAAAAAGATGTTGTTATATATTATTATTACATCAGAAGAAAAGGAAATTTATTATGAATAGATACATAATAACATGACGTACAACTAGAAACACTACAAATAAAGAAAAATATTTTAAAAGAAAAAATGCAAACATCTAAAATGAAACATTAATTTATGGGCTTATCATCTAGAAAATGGAAAAGGATAGATCAATATACATAAAGATATTCATATTAGTTCAGAGTACTATAACAAACTACGATAGACTAGGTATTATTTAAACAACAGAAGTTTATCATAGATCTAGAACCTGGAAGTTTAAGATCAGGGGCTAGCAATAGTCACATTCTGGTAAAAGCATATTCCAGCTTGCAGATTGCTTACTTCTTGTATCCTCATAGGGAGAAAAGCTTAGAGAGTTTTCTAGGGCTTCATTTATAAGGTCATCAATTTTATACATGAAGGTGCTACCCTCATGACCAAATGACCTCTCCAAAGTCTTGCTTCCTAATACCATCACATGCGGGATTAGAATTTTAGCAGATGGACTGTGGGGTGGAGGGGCGAGAATAAAACTTCAGTCCATGACAATACATCAAAGGAAATTATCTGGAAATTCTCTAGAGAAAAAAAAACTATTGAGAAAAATTGAGCAGAACTTCATGAAGGCATTATCAAGTCGTCTATAGCATGTATGGAATCAATGTCATAGAAGGGGAGGACACAGAGATACTGACAGAAAACAAAACAAAGGCCAAAATTCCTGTAACATTTCTGAAATCTTAAACTGAATTGAGAATCCTAGGGAATCCCAAACAAGACAAGTGAAAGGGATTTATACCTGGAATAGCCTCATAAAGTTTTTAGAAACTGATGATAACCAAAAATTCTGAAAGCAGTGCTTGAGAAAAATAACATCTCATAAAAATGAAAAATATAAAATAGTGTCTGATAAATAAGAAAATTTAGTTGATTATCAAGCATTTTCATAATGAAAATTCCATGAGTAGATGGTTGCATTTGTGAATTATATCAAATATTTGAGGAAGAAAATATTGATATTTAGATTTTATTTTGGTTTTTCAGGAAAGAGAGCATATGCCTAACCTATTTATGAGGCCTCTATAATAAGGATAAAATCTAAATATTGCAAAAAATTTATAGATGTTTACACCTCATCAATTTAGAAACAAAAATTTGTAGCAAAATGTCAACAAATGTAATTCAGCAAAATATGAAAAGAATAAAAGTTCGTGGTCAAGTGGGATTTATATTGACAGTGCAAGGTTTGTTAGCTTTTAAAATTAAATTAGTACAAATAATTTTATTAATAAATAGGAAAGCCCTTTCAAAATTTTAAGAGATACAGAAAAAGTATGTTTGATAGAATGTGTTCATGACATAAGCTCTCAGTAAGTGTAGATTAAAGGAAACTTCATCAATTTTTAAGATATATCTACAAAAATAAGGCAGGAATGTCACACAAAACTATAGAATATCAAATGCTATTCTCTAAGACTCAAAACACAGCAATAATAAGCTTAACATTTCTATTTCACACAATAATAAAGGGTCTAGTCATTGCAATAAGGTAAGTAAAGAAATATAAAACAAAGATCAGAAAGAGAGAAGTCAAACTTTCTCTAACTGAAGTAACACGAAGTCTTATATATAGGAAATTTGAAAAGAGATTACCACTACAGTAAGCCAATTTGGCAAGAGCATAATACCTAAGATGACAAAATCTAGCTGTGTTTTCATGAAGTACAATCAAAATGCAATGAAACAAAACTTTAAAAGGTGTATTAGCTACATGAAAAAATAAAATAATTAGAAATAAAATTAATGAAAAGCATGCAAAATTTCTACATTAAAAGCTACAATAATTTGTTGAAGGTAATTAAAGCAAGACTAAATAAATGTAGGTATGTATTAAGTTCATTAATTAAATTATATTATAAAAAAGTCATTTCTCCACAAATGACTTAAGATATTTAATTTTACAGAAATCATAACCAAGCAGATACTTTTGAAGAAATTGACCAGATGATTCTAAAAATTATATAGAATTCACAGAAACAGATTGAACAAATAATGTTTAATTAAGGTGGGAATATTACACTGACTGTCTTGTTATGGCATAAAAGCAATATAGTGAACCACTGCCATAACATTAATGAGTAGTTTAATGCAATGGAACTGACAGCCCAGAAATAGGCTCATACTTGATTTTGAAAAAGAAATCAAGGTTAGCTCAAGGAGTAGGAAAAATCTTATCCAAAAGTGAGCCTGGAAATACTGGATATCCATATTAGGAAAGATGAAGACAAGGAAGAGGAGGAGGAGGAAGGTTGGGGAAACTTTGATCCTTATTGTACACTGTACAAAAAATTGGTTTCAAATCAATTCTAGATCTAAATTTAAAAGCCAAAACAATAGTGTATTTAAAGAAAATTGTTTATTTACCTGAAATATTCTAAGGATTTTTAGAAAAGTAACAACACAATAATCATTAAAGAAAATATAAATTAGTCTTTATTGAAATTAAAGGCTTCTATTCACAATCACTAATAGATGGAAGCAACTCAAGTGCCAAAAAATTAACAGATAAATGATTATGTTACATACATACTAGCTTTCTGAGCAAATTTGCTTTATCATGTTACATACTAGTATTGACTTAATCAAAATCAACTTATAATTGTTAAAAATATTTGTAGTTTTAGACCAACATAACGACTTTATTTATTTATTTATTTATTTATTTTTGGTACCAGGGATTGAACTCAAGGGTACTCGACACTGAGCCACATCCCCAGTCCTATTTTGTGTTTTATGTAGAGACAGGGTCTCACTGAGTTCCTTAGTTCCTTAGTGCCTTACCATTGCTGAAGCTGGCTTTGAACTCGCGATTCTCTTGTCTCAGCCTCCCAAAGTACTAGGATTACAGGCATGTGCCACCGCGCCCGGCTTATTTATTTATTTTTATGTGGTGCTGAGCATTGACCCCAGTGCCTCACACGTGCTAGGGAAGTGCTCTACCACTGAGCTACAACCCAAGCCCAACTAAAAATTTTTAATACAAGTCTTTTTCATGTTTGTTGATTGAGCCTCCCTTTAATACAGGTGAGTTTGACTTGTTTTTACACGTGTCAGATAAAGTATTTTTCAGTGATAAATTGAAAATTAAATATAAATTGGAGTGCTTGGTGTTTCTGACTCCAACACTAATGCCAACATTTTAAAGGCAGTATGCTAGGGAGTGCTCCCCTCTTGTTTTCGCTCATAGGAAGAGGATCTAAAAATGAACTATTTTCATATCTACTAGGTTGGCAACTTGATTCTATTCTTGAACAGATGGCCATTTGACATTCCATGATGAATGTTATGTGGTCAGCTATTTCAGATTTTTTTCCGTTACTAGAATTACGTTTCTAATGTAAGGATGGGTTATTATTAGCTAAAGCTTTTATTTCCTGGGATTAGGTAAAATGAAAAGGGTTATTTCTGTTGATACACCCCATTTCACTTTGCAATGCAACTATTCAACTGTAAAACGTCCTTAGATTTCTATTTGAATGGTCAAGGAATGGCTGATTATGTGTTATTGGCCTTTAAAGGGCCAATGTCACTAATAGTCATAACAAAGTTATTCACCTAATAATTCCACAGTCTTAAGAGCTATTTTAATTTTCTTTCTCAAAGTTTTTGTGCAACAGCATGGAAATACTTCAAGACATTTAAAAGGAATGTGAAATAGAAACACTGTATTATCTTCAAATAATATCAGATGAAATTTTATATTCATATCTGAAAAGAATGCTTGCCTACATTACTGAAGTGTGTTTTTCACTAATCATTTAGCAATCATCCATCTCTAGGAATATAAATAAGCACTTGTCATTATCGAGATATACTACCTCTTACAGTAGCATATTGCAAAAGGATACAATCGATTCAGGAAGCAGTGTAGAACTTTTTCATGGAAGTAAAAACATAGCATCATAGTTTACAATAAAGATGCTTTATAAGATCAAGAATTACTGCTCCATGAGTGAATGGGGCTTTAGTTTCACTGTTGCCATATTTAGCCCCTATAATTGGACATGGATAAGGACAATTTTATTAAAGGTCATCATGTGCACACTGTTGTGAAAATACTGTAATTTCTCTGAATCACAATAACAAAGATATAATAGAAATCATGAGTGAATCTAACACTTTTAAGGAAGTGGTTATCTTTAGCTTATTTAGTTATAATATTTATCATTTATATATAATGATAGCCTTGAAAAACACTTAGAAAACAGGTCAAAAAAACATGGGGTTCAGAGGTACAGTTCAGTGGTAGAACACTGTTTTAACCTGGGAAAGGCCCTGAGTTTGATCCCTAACACCACATACATACATAAAACATAGATATATATCATAAATATTGATATATTGATAATTATATATAATATAATTTATTTATATAATTGTGTCAATAATTATGTGAAACATAGTGTATGTATATATACTCTGAAGAATATGTTCATGTAAATACTTAATTTGAATATATGCTATATTTTATTTGCATTTGAATAAACTACTTTTCAAACTTGGGAAAATATATTACTGTAGCTAGTAAATATAATATCTAGAAAACATTAAACAATCCTAAATTTTCTGAAAATAGTTATAAAAAGACTACTCAACAGTAGCTAATCTACATGTATAATCAACATGAAAAAAGCTTACTTTTTAGATTACTTATCATATTTACTCAAACTTAAATTAGGAAATATACATTGGTATTAAAATGTGATATAATAATTAAATGCTAACTTTTAAAACATCATCCTAAGTAAGCCTAGGTGAAAGTGAGAAACTCAAGCTTTCATATGCATGTGAAACATCGGATGATTCTTTTTCTATTTTGATGTCAATATGGCTCTGAAAATGGGAGATTGGCATTAAAACAAGGTAGACAATTCTTTTTCACAGAGACAGTAAGAACTATTCAAATGTACCTATCAAGTGCATTAGGTACTTTTTTGCCCATGCGTATAACACATTCTAGTTTTATGAAGCTATTCTGCAAAATATGCTATTTCAGCTCATGAAATTAGACAAGGAAATAAAAATGAAACCCTTTTTAAGTAGTGACAGCACTCCAGGTACCTTAGTCTTTTAAAACTGATAATATAACTCTTCTGATTTTCTTTCCAAATTTTCCGTATGAGAATTGTAACCTCAGAAATTTGTGGAAGGCTCAGATCTTAGCTAACCCCAGTGCAATCCAGTGCCACAGTCTCTACTCATTCATAATCTCTGCACCTTTTCCCATTCCATTCCTTTCTATTGATTTTTTAGTAAAAATTTGGCTGACTAGGATTTTAAGGATAGAAGTGAACATTTTTGCAGTATAAATGCTGTTTCACAGTGTTTACTTTAAATTGATACACAGTTATACATATTTTTGGGGTACAGTATAACATTTCAATACATGTATACAATGTACAATGAGCAGGTCAGGGTAATTAGCCTATCCATTAACTCATACACTGCACATTGCTTTGTATTCAAACATTCAGAATACATATTGTTTTCAAACACAGTTTCCCTACTCTGCTTTACAATATAAGAAGTTATTCCTTCTAATCAACTGTACCATACCAGTTAACCATCCTTTGTTCATCCCTCCTTTCCTCACATCCTTTTCCAGGCTCTGGTAACTACTCTTCTACTCTCTACTTCTATGACTTGAACATTTTAGCTTCATCATATGAGTGAAAGCGTGATATTTGTTTTGATTGAGAAGCTAATTGGAAGAACGAGAGGCTATATTTTTAATGCTGATCCCTGTTGTAATATGTTCTTTAAGTGACACTGACCCCAAAACCTATATAGATAGAAGGTAGACAGGGAAATGAAATTATTCTTTTCTTTACTTAGTGTTAACTTGTTCAAGGATTTAGTTAGATAGCCAATCAATAAGCACATTTGGGCTACAATTTGAACACTATTTGTCAGTACTAGGAGCTGATGGAGCCTCATACTTCCCACAGATAATATTAACAAAATCTCTGATTCCTTACCAGGGAATTAATGCTGGATATTTGCTTTCAATATGCCTCTTTAGAACAAAGGTCGAGATATTTCAGGAATGCAGAAAAATGTGAGGGTATTGAGAGTTTCACATGGACTAATTCGGCTTTATGTCTGTTTTTCTAGTTTTTTTTTTTTTTTTTTTAAATGAGAAGAGGTAAAAATACAACAATGGAGACATACTGTGACTAATTATCCTTCTGACTGTACCCACATAGACAGTACACCATTATCGAGCGTTTTGCCTCAAGGACTGTAGAAGAGACTGTTTCCCTTGTAATTGTTATCTACAACTCTATGGAATCGAAAATATAAACATAGTGTACTTAAATTAATTATTACAAATTAAAATATAGCTCACTATTTGAAATTATGTTCAATATTGTTCTAACTACTTTTATTACATATTGTTTTAAGACTCATACTCCCCTCTTTAGAGCTGTTTTAGGAATAGAAAGGGCAATTTAAATGCAAAATCTCTCTTTTTTTTTTCAAAGAGGGTGTAAACCTATAAATGCATCATTGCACATGTGGATGAACCTTTCATAAAAATGGAAAGTGAGTAATGAGCTGCATCTATTTCTCCAATATGATTACTTATGAAGTTCGGTGACAGGCACATTCCCCTATGATTCAATAATACTCAACAGTTCTTAGTCAATTTTTTAAAAATTTTACACTTGGGTTTTATTTGCTTCTGTTTTTTTTCCAGATTCCATGAACTTAAATATTCCTCTTATCTCTTCCACAATGAAATAAAATATTTCTCTCATCACTTCTTATTCTTTACTTTAATAAATAGGAATTAAGTTGGAAAGTGATGACTCTGAAAAACTCTTGCCTTAGTTTGAGAGAGCTATATATAACAGTGGATTTTTAAAACCCCAACTCAAACCAATTTATCATTTGAGATAAGAATATTCTTGAAATGCATACATACTAGACCTAATATCTTGATATTTATTTATGACTATAGGTATATTCTTGACTCTTGAGGCATAGGCTGAGCACAGCTATAGCAGTGTCCACTAGGGAGAGCTGCCTTACAGCACACCACAGCTATCAAAACTGCCACACATGACAATTCACCACTAGTAACAGTAACGAAAAAAACAACAGAGACTTGGCAGCTTTTCCCAGAAAGTGAAATTTACTAGTAACATCTCCCCAACATCAGACATAGTTTTGTGATGGTACTGTTCATTTACAAGTATATACACCTGCATATATCATTGATTTTAGGATTTGTTACCATTTCAACATGGAATGAATCATGTCCAAAACCACTTTTATTTTCTAATTAATCGCTCCTCCTTGGCTGAGTAAAAGTAACTTACTGATAATATTCTTGATTATAAGAAAAAAAATGACTATATGTGTTACACTATATGTGAAAAAAGTTGTATTATGTAAAAATAAAATAGATTTATATAAATAAATAACTTAAGGGAAAGGATTGCTTTCAAACAAAGAATTCTTGATAAGAAAACAGACACACACCAAAAATAATTGTAATTATGGTACCAGATCAGTAAACTGCACAATTTTTAAGAAAGGAGAGCATTTATTTTCAAGCTTATAATGTTATGTTGTCCTGTAATCATGGCTGGTACTTCTAATCACTGACATTAAGGAAAAGAGAGAGTTTGTATTGGATTTTGTTTGTGATTCTAGATAATTATAAACTTGTTTCCTGTTAAAAGGGGACTAAATAAGAAATCATTCACATGGTTAGCACAACTTCCCACCTGATATGAATAGTTAGACACAGTTCTTAAAACCAAGTCCTTAAAACCATTTCACCACTGATTTCATATTTTAAATCTTCTAAATTATAAGATTTTAAGAAAAATCACATCTACCTATGGTTTGAAACCACTCTTGTTGAATATATTTATATTATTGTCCTCAGTTACATGTGCCTGTTGATTTGTATACAACATTTACCAGTTCCTCTCTCTTTTCCTTTTCTCTGGTTTTATTTATTTTCCTTCCACATCATTTAGCTTTGGTTCTAGCCCGACAATTTTTCTATTTTGCAAGTGAGTTTAAAGGGAAATGTTATTAAATCAGGGAATTCCATAAATATTGGTTAAAAGTTATAAATAGGTTGTCTTTGGTATTTGTCAACATAGAGTTCTTTCAATTAAAATATTTCCTGGCTACCACAGCGTGGAAGCTGCGGAAATTGGCTCCACATCCAGCTGGCTGATTCAGTAAGAAATCAGCTGGCCTCAATTTAGATTTCTTTTCTTTTAAAGCAGTGCCAAATTGAGGATTAGTACATTGTGGAGAGGGAGGCGGGCAGCTCCACCCCTGATCAGCCATTCTTCATTCCCTAGAATGGGCTTGCCTTCCCAGCCCCAGCTGTGCACTGAATTAATCTACACAGGGAGCTTCTCTATCTACACTGTTTTCAACATGCTCATCAAGGTCCTGTGCCACTTCTGACAAAAGTAAAACATGGCTGTGGTGACTCTGGACCTGGAGATTTTATACAGATATTAAAAATAAACACCCCAATACCCACAAACAGAGAAAGAAAGAGGGAAGAGAATACTTTTAACTGTAAATTATGAAGACAGTCAACAATTAACATCAAATCTTAGGAAAGAAGATAACAGATGAGCATTAATTCAAAAACAAGTCCATCTCAGGAAATAAATATGAATTTACTTCTTCAAAAATCCTTCTAATCTAAGTATGTGAGAATAACCTAGCAACCAGCCTGAGAAGGGACATTTACCCTTTTCAGTGCCTCCTGCACATATTTGTGCTATTACTCCACCAGTGCTTTCTTATAGCAGCTTGCACTCAAATTGCCTAGGCCAAGGTCTAACACACTAACATTTTCATGTTCTGCTTGGCATCTCTTGGAGCCTATGAGCCAATTAAGTGACCGTATGAAGTAATCTTGCTTTTATACCAATAAGGAAGGTCACATATATACTATTTTTATTGTGTGTGATTATTCCTATAAACTGTGACCTTTTGTAAAAAATATGATCAGTGCTTATTTTTGAAGTATTATGGATGAAAAATGTCTAAGAAAATTATTTGGGGTTATAACTTCACTCAAAGTGAGCCAGCTAACCATATTTGTTTGAGTTTAGTCTCAGTTTTTATAATCATCTCTCTGTAGACCAGGAAGGTAACTTGCTTGTCTGTATTTTCATAAGTATCTGAAAAAGACATTATATTCTCTATGAACTAAAATGTTCTTAAAAGAGAATACAAAAAGATTTAGCAGAGAGTATCTTCACTTCATCTCATCTTCTTGTTAGTTCAAGATTTATTTTATAATTTGGATAAGTGAATACAAAATATACATCTAAAACATCTCTTGAACAGCCATCCTATAAGGCTCTATTAACAGTTATACTAGTGAAACTTACATTCTGACAAGAAATTGTATAACAGCAGAGATACTGATAATGAGAAATGTTGGTGAATATGTTTCAGGCCCTGCTCATCCATCTGTGCCTTTACCTATGAATGCATTTCATATACTTTATTAATTTAATTCCTTAACAACCACTGGTTCTTTAATATGTCCGAGGTCTAAGGGCAATATGTATTGCTCTGCACCAAGACAGCTAAGTCATTGAAAATTGTTTCAATTTTCAGTTTCCTTGCAATTGTCTTAAGTTTTTAATACTAGGCCATAAAGCTATCAAAACTTCATCTATGAAAAACATATTCTGATGCAATTGAAAAAACAGAGGACTGCTCTTTAAAAGTTCAGGTGCTTTGCATTTACATAAAGTTAGATTAAAAATAAAAAGTACAGTGCTGATCATATTGTTGGTTAGGTTATATAGGTTGGTTTCTACTTATCAATGCTGACTGAAAAGGAGACTTTAAATAAAAGAATTGACTTAAAAATGTGGATGTTAATCCAGTTTATACAAAAGTATATTTGCTTCCCCTCTTCTCAGAAGTGAATTTTAAAATCTATTACATTTGTGTGTTTGAAGAGAAGCTAAAACAATAGCAAGAAGAAAACAGGAAAATAAATGTATCTATGATCAAAAAGCAATTTAGATTGCAATTGCTTGTGTAGAGATGAAATAGTTTCTGGTGCCAGATTAACAGTAGGAAAAAGTCATTTGGATCCTTTGCCACTGTTGTGGCATAAGAATGCTATCAGATCCCATAGGAAAACAGAGGAAGTGTTTTTCATTTTTGGCCACAGTACTTGAAAATTTTCAAGGAATTTGGTGGAAAACAAGGTGACATCAATGGTCATAAAAATGTGACCTTCATCTTGATAAAATAAGACAAATAAAAGTTTTCCATAGCACCTGGCATTGAAACATTAAGGAACTTGTAAGGACAACCTACTCCTTTACAATGGACCTAAGTATTACTGTTTCCAAATATTACTGATATTCATACTTTTGAGTCACTGAACTTTAGACAAAACTGTCAGAATATATACTGAATATGTATTGTTTTTACCACTTCAGTAAAAGCACTGTGAATATCTTTGAATAACTATCTTGAAATTGTTAGTCTGATCCTTCTGCCAAATCCATACCCCCACCAGAACATGGTGCTCAATAAACTTCTAGACATCTCTCAGCCTGGAACTGAATTTTCCACATGACCTTAAAAGACTGAGACCCTAGTCTGGTTTGATTTTCAAGAGTTATCCCTTAGCTCCTGCTACTGTAAACTCTGGGACTCCATAGGTCACCCTGGTTTCAATACTTTGCAAACCTACCTCCTCCACTTTCCCTTTATTCATGATCACACTGTTCCCATTAAATTTTCTGTTTGCTTAAGTTATCCAGAGCTAAGCTTTCTTAAAATCTAAAGAATCAGAAATGACATGAAATGGTTGCTTTTTGTATTGACAAACTTATGGGGACACTTTTACTACATTGGAGATAGAATAATGTAGTAACTACACCATAAATTGTGTTTATTCTAATGGAATTTACGGCTGCTTCAAATAAAATAAAATAATATTATATAATAAAAAAGTTAGTGAGTCCTTATTTTCTGTGATTCTGTTTTTTGATTAGCAGTAACCTATGTTCTAATTCCAAACATCAGAACAGGGTTTTGTTGGAGAAATAAGAACTGGTGACTTTTGAAGAACATTTCTTTATCAGGACATAAAAGTTCTTACACTTTTTAATTCAAAAGAGATTTTATCATAATCCTTTCTTTATATTTGAAATACACATGCACAAAAAATAAAATTTTGCTGGATCTTGCCTAAGCAGAAAAAAAACGGAGACATAAAACAAACATATATGCATACATACTTACATATAATTTTTAAAATAAAGATACTATAAATTTAGAGTTTAGTTATTGGGAACAATCTGTTGGATCTTTTGGTTACTTATCAAATAACAACTCACCTTCTCTTCTGTACTAACATTGTTTTCTGGGAAGTAAACAGCAATGTGCCTTTCTGAAAAATTGCATTTCACAAACATCACCAGAGATATGGATACGGTGGTCAGTGATGAACCTCTTGCTTGTATCACAGTGGTAAAAGTTTTAATTGGGACTTCCAAAATAACTCCTTATAAAAGAATTTGACTTGATTGGCATGAAGATTTAGTTAGCATATTTCTTTTTTTATTTGTAATCCTTCTTCTTACCTGGAACATGGATGCAATTGCTTGGGTTTCATCAGCCATTTTAAAACTACAGACTGAGTATGAAAGCCAGACTTCAAGCATAATGAAGAAAACTCGGAGGCACTGGTTATATTCATGAGACTCATCCATAAGAGCCTTCCTATCAGTACTGGATTATCTGCCTTTGGATTCATTTTACTAGAAAGAAAATAGAGCCCCATCTTCTTAACTCACTATTTTTCAGATCTTGTATTTCTAGAATATAGAGCCACCAATATGTTTTGCTCGTTTTTATTATTTTATAATTTAATTTCTGCTTAAATATTTTTGATAGCTCAACCATTAAATTTTCTTGTTTTTAGATTTGTTTTTGATAGCAACAGCTGTAGAGTTCTAGTTAAGAACTATATTTCAGATCAGACAGTATAGGTTTTCATTCCAATTTCATTGAATGATTTTATAACATCAAACAAATTTTTAAATTTTAGTAATCTCAGTTGTTTCTTTTATAGCAAAATATTGCTCTGAGAATCAAAAGTGTTTTGCACCATATATGATACATTCTTAAGACTCCATAGTCATAATAAGAAATAATATACACATGCAAATGTACTACCTTACCACAATGCAGGAAATGAAACTGTTTTTGTTTTTTTAAATGGTGGTTAAGATTGTAATTTTCTAAACTTGCTTCATGTTCCAGTCACACTTCGAAAATATTTACATGTAAGGTTATAAACAGGCATTATCAATGAATGACCAGGAAAAAAAATATCTGAGATCAAATCCATGCATTGGACTTTCATGATATTACACTCTACTGAAGAGACAGGGAATATAAATATATACCATCAAAATCATAAACATGGAGAACTGTGTCTCTTACAGACCCCAATATACCTGCTCAATTGCCTTCCCAATCTCTTAGTACCATATTTTACCCACAAAAATAAGAGGTAATACTAGTTATACATTCAGTGAAAAAAATTATCATTCATCTCTAAGTAAAAATGTTTGAATTACTATGTGTTATATATGCATAAATAATCATTCTCAGATATGTAAATCCTATTTCATCTCTTTCCTTAATTTAACTGCTAATTGACCCATTTATATTTCAGTAATAAATAAGATCTTTCAGGCCCTTTTTAAATGCTGTTGTTTACTTTCAGATCTCTCTCAATTACTTGCTTTGACAGGATCAATGATATCTGTTTATTTGGATATTATAATAGTTCTCAGAACAAACACTAGAATCACTTGATGAATATTTGTGATAAAGTCTTAATAAAACAAGACTTTCACTTGGATTTATGTAGCCACTTATGTAGACTATGATTTCAGTACCAAGAATTCACTGGTTTATATTATCAAGGAACAAAATATTGCTAATTTTTTAAGAAAATTTTGTTTTATTGTATATATAGCATAGTTTATAGCTATTCCTTCATTTACATCTTTCAGTCCCTTGAGTTGGATAGCTAATAATATTACTTTTCTTAATTAAAGAAATTTAACAAAGTACCACTTTTTTATTCAAAAACTCTATAAAAGTGTATTATTAAGAAGGCCAATAGCAACAATGAAATTCCTGCCCTCTTCTCTTTAAAACAGGTATCTATGAAAGTAAGACATTCTCAGAGGATCAGTGTATTCACATGTGAACCTTGCTAAGGTGGACATATTCCAACAAGGTCTAAGGTAAATAAAAATTTAGATTGGGAAGGAAAAGAAATGAAAATTTCACTTTGGAGGAGGCAAGGGAAAAGAGAATTGAGAGCACAATATTAGTATGAGATTTGTTTACTTAAATTGCTTATTATGTTTGCATTTTGATGACTCTTATTTCCACACTCTGCATTCCTAACACTTTCCTTCAAATAAGAAAGTGTGTTTTTCTGCACCTCTACACTAATGATTCCTCACTCAGCAAGGCTTGCACTTATTAAAGCTTTTTATTGCCACTTTGCTTAAAGAGGTGTTTGAACTCTAGCAGGTAGGCAAATCCAGAGGGGAAATTCATTTGAAAGTATTCATAATAGAATAGAGAGATGAAAAACAAAATTATTGCTGTGGACTACATTCTTTTCTAGTCTCTGCAGATACATCAGATTTCTGCACTTTGACTCAAGAATATGAAAAAGATCTTCTCTTGGGTCCAAATATCTAGCAGTAAGAAATTCTTTCCCATTTATCATTGTGTGAATGAATATAAAAATTAAATTGGTATTAGAATGTGAACCATTGAAGATATAACAACATAAACTCATTATTTCTTTCTTCTCCATAAGCATTTTGAAGAGAACACATGGCACTAGTACAAATCAGCTCTATAATTTTCTAAAACGTGATTTAAATTATCTTCAATAGTACTATTTTTCAATTCTATTGAAAAGTTTGTTTATTTTCTATTGTTTTCTTAATGGAAGTTAGGCATCAATTATCTTGCTGAATATCTTCCTTGTTAGCAATATTTATTTATCCCAGCATAAGATGCTTTCATAGATAGTTAAATATGCTTAGTCTTTATAGGAATGATTATAACTATTGATTTTTATTTTAGGATAAGTTGTGAGCATTCCAAATCTTTAACATTATTTAGGAAACAGAAGTGTTAAACTCTAAATTCCTTTTAGAAGTATGGGTTCTTAAGTTTCCAACATTCAATCAGCATTTATTGTATGCCTGTTTTAAATGATAAAATGTGCCTGAAGTCTAAAATGAGTTAAGCATGGTTGAACAGCCAAAGGGAGCATGAAGTGATAAGGTTGCTTTTGTAGAAAGCAGAAAGTACAGAGAGTTGCTAGTTTGCAAGATGTTACAAAGGAAATCTTCACCATGGACATTTTCAGAATGTGCAGCCAATGGAGAAAGGATATTAGTTATAAGAAATTTTCAAGAGAGAAGGTTGAGAATGTAGTTTGTTCAGGGAATCATGAACTATCCTTTTTAGCAATAGGCAAGTTACCAGGTGATAACCAAAAACATGGTGAAAATGAGAGAAATTTGGGAACAAGTTTTAAGTTTTTCATCATTACTATAAAGTTACTGAATTCTTGTTTGTTTGACATGGTATTTTAATCAATGGACTTTACAGTCAGGATCAATTCAGGTGGAATTACAAAATCATTTTATTATTTGAAGAGAGATGCTTTATTTTATCTTGTTTTATCTAAATAGGAAAAGGAACACTTTCCATTCACATAGACTTTCATCTGCTTCTTATATTATGCCATCTGCAAATATGGCAATTCTCCTCTGTGATAATAAGTTATTATATCAGAGGAGTCTAATGCCTGAAAGTCTGGAAAATTTCATCCTATCAGTTCATATAGGATTTTATAAAGGGTCTTATATAAAGAGTTGTTCAAATGTACAGCATACGTATGTAACTGGTGAATAAAGATATGTTAATACAATCTTTCTTCTCTGAGCTGGAACACCAAGTAGGCATCTAAGGTGTTTCAGATATGAGTTCAGAACCACTCATAATTTCTGCTATTTGAGTCTTACCAGATCACTTGAAGAATCAGACTTGTTTTTGTCTCACTAAGTAAAATATATTTGCTGCTTTGCATCCACACTGCCTACTCTGAACTTCAGTCAGAGTAGAATAGACTTTGCATAGACCAGTGAAAAAGTCAATATTTCCTTTTTATTATTTTTTTGACGTCAAAGAGATGCACTTTACCCCATCTTTACCTCCCTCTACCTTGCCTTGTGGCCTTCAATCTGACTGATTTTCTTAGACACCAGATTTGTGGGCCTTCAAACTGTTTTTAGAACTCTAGCTTTCAGTTGCTTCTATAGGTATCTTGATACAGTATTATTCCTGTATCTTAGGTCTCTATAGCTCCTGGATGTGCTCATCAGAATTCCAGGTCTCTGATTAAACAGTAAGCATTTACAATGCTTTTAAGGATCCTCAACTGCTATATTCCAATGTCAAATGCCAACACCCAAGGAATTCTATTTCACTTCAGAAAGCAAAACTCTGCATTCTCTAGATATCATTTAGATCTTTGTTATTTGCAGAAACATCATATGCAGCATCAACCATTTGTAGACACATATGCTTCTTCATAACAGAGTTAATGCTTATTTAAATCTGTATCCCCACATTTCAGGATAATTTCAAGCACTTTAAAAATGCCCAATAAATGTTTGCTGATTGAGCACAAGGGCAAGGCAGGGAGGAAGGAAGAGACAGAAGGTGAGGTGAGGCAGAGAGAAAGTAAGACAGGCAAGCAAGCAGGCATTAATTACCCTACTAACATTTTATTTTCTAGAGGGTTGTTATTGTTTTTACTCATGCCTTCTACTCAACATAGTCTCAATAAATAAATTTCTATCAACTTAGAAAACTTAGGATATAACTTTTTCGTGTGCTAAAATGTACTTTAAAATATTTTTAGGAAAAATTAATGTTTTACATGCATTTCGTTCCATAAACTTCACCTCAATTTTTCTAAAGCAAAGACAACAACATGACATTCAAGATTTATATAAATATTGACATAATCCCAATTATGTATTATCTTTTATTATTTCTTTTAAAAATTCTATAAATTCTCAAATTGAAATAACAAAATGAGTTTTCCTTTCAGGAAAAATAAAAAGACCCCGAAAAATCATTGAGAATTATTTTCTCCATTTTTTAATTACTAGGAGGAATTTAGGACACTTGACTCCTTGCTTGAAAATGTTTCTGGGAGCAGAATTGCTATTTTTGTATAGTGAAGCTCTACAAAATGCATGAACTGCTGTTCTTTCCACGCTATTACACTAGACACGCCTGTTATTCTCTGGAAGGCTTGTCACTCTTATAACTATTTAGAAACATTTTGTCTGAGGTCAAAGAAAAAGGTTGCATTTTGATGATTTGTTTTGCTTCTTATGGCTGCCTTCTTACTCTTGAAATATGTTTGTTCCAACATTGCCATCATCAAAAGGGGTATTTTCATGATGACAGTAAGAAAAAATGTCTGATGAAATAGCTACTGGATACATAATCTTTATAAAGACAATAATTATTATTGTGGCAATTAATTTTGTCCCATTGCTTTTTTTTTTAATTCATGCCCTTGCCAGTAGGCCTTAAATTCAGGCTTCAATTTCTTTTGCATTAACTCTGCTCAGATATAATGATTATCATTTAGCTTGGTGGTTACATAATCCTAGTGAAATTTTAATGTGGACATCTTGCATTAACTTTGTTCCCTTTAACAACAACCAAAAAGGAAAAGGTGGCCCCTAAATAAATGAAACTCAATTTCACGGCACATTATCTCTTTCAATTCTTTCCTCACAGCTTTCATTTTCATTAAAATCACAGACAACCATAAATTAATAATTACTTCAGGTTGACTAAATGCAGGCCATACTATTTAGCTCTTGCTTTCCTACAGTGGCCCTTCTTGTTCATGCTGGAAAAATGTTAATTTAGATAATGTGGCTAGCCCCTTGTCTTATAATTCTGTTTTGCAGTTTCACGATCTATAATGGTCTGTTCTTATTAGATAGCATTAACTTTATCTTTTGTTCAATCAAGCTTTACACTCTGCTTGGAAGACAACTATTGCAAACTCTCAGTTGAAATGTGTCATTATCTACATATCTTTTATATTCCAATTCTTCCCAAACTGCTTCTGTGTTTACTAACTTACTTGTGATTCCATCATTCATTAATGCATTGTCCATCAGCTTGAAGTTTGTGTGAAACACATAAAGAATCAAGATAAATCTACAAAATTCTAACTGTTATAATTATGAGAATTTCAAATAAATTATATTATTACCATTTAAAAGATTTGGGCACTCTTGTTTGATTTACTTAAAGAAGTAGTAATTAAAAATTCAATCTCATTGCTTGTATTATTTCTGTGATATTTGAAAACTCTGATTAGATTAAGACAAGTTATTATATTGTTTATTTAAAACCTTACTTCCTTAGACAGCTTTTTAAGACATGCATCTATTTTTATAGAAGTTCCAGAGGGAAAGCAGTTACACAATCAGACATTAGTACACTGAGAACAATAAAATGCAGGATCTGCCAGCTAAAACAGAAATTAACAGTTTAGTCTCTGGCAATTTTAGTTTTGAGAATGCTTTCACTTTTTTAAGTTTGGGGAAAGCTAACGATTTGTACTAAACAAAATTCTCCCAGCACTTAAGAATGCATGCTATAGTGAGATAGTTTCATAAAAGTTAAGTTCAACAAGTATAAGTTTGAATATAACAAAAATGTCTTTAGTTAAAAATATTCTATACTTCTAATATTACTTTTAGCTTTCAGAAAATTAAGTAATTTAATTAAAGATGCAATAGAGATCTTACCTTTTCCCAAAAGTATATGTTACTTGCCCCATCCAATACAAGAATGTTTTCAATGAAATTCTTAAATAAACATTCCTCGCTTCTGTCCTGTCGGACAAATGATCCCAGATATAAAGCTGCAACTTTCCTTTGGATTACTATAAACCAAGTCTGTTCCGATCATCCATAGCATATGTAAACCACAGATTATCTGATTGGAAGATGTCATGAGCATTTCCACTCAGTTATTGAGTAATATAATTTTTTTAAATAAACTATTTTTTTCAAGGAATATCTCTCCACAACTTATTTGGAAGCTGAACTCATTTAATAATTATGTTATTTACTTGTTCATCCAAATAACGGCTATTTTAAAATATAATAGCCTGGATTGACTTTATTCACTGTTAATTCACATATGTAATTGTCTTAAAATTATCCAATTTGTACTGATGTTATTAAATTGTAAAAAAATGACATAGTCATTATTTGATTTTCCAATGACTTCTGTCTTAACTATGAAAAAATCACATCATGTTTACTAATAATTATGTCCTAAAATTTTCTGTATGTGTTGAAAACACAGTTGCCCTGAACCCCACAATCCAAAAAGTCCCAGAGGAAGTATTTGAAACAAACACAAACAATACAATACTTGGGAATTGATCTGGGAATCTCATTTCCCTTTTTGTACTGAAGTTCAACTTCGCTCACTATAAATATTATGAAATAATCTTGCACGTATTAACATTATTCAGTGCTTCAGATAAATTATAACTTGCTTAATGATACAAAATAATTTAAAAGGCATTTTACTTTTAACCTTTACATTCTGAATATTTTTTTAAAGTAGGAACAATAGGAAAATCTAAATATGTCATGATATTTAAACTTTTAATATTTTATATTTTTCAGTTTAGAAAATAAGTATATTAGTTTCATCAATAAAGCAACCATATTAAAAAATGATTTATTGGAATATTAATAGTTTTGTTTTTCTATATTTTGTCTCAATAAAGATTTTTGTGCATATTTGTATCTTCTATTCTCTAACAAGTTGTTTTTGAGTCTGTTTTGTGGCATACATATTTTTACATCACAATATATGACATTTGTGTAAATCTTAAAAAGAAGATAAATATTTTGCTCAATAGGTTTATTAATTGTTGATGTGAAATAGAATATTATCCAGCAGACATTATATCTCGGACCTACCATGCAGCATTTCTTGTTTTCTGCCAAACTACTTATATACTCAGAACCTCAACTCTTTCTTTCACAAAATAGAAGTAAATTTACTCCACAGATTTATTCAAAACAAAATGTTTTATAGACCTTATCAGAATGAGACCTCTGAAAATTACTTGTTAATCCCTTCCTCATACCTTTCAAAACCAACTGCAAAATAGAATTTTGTTTATTGAAATTAGCAGTTGAAAGCCAGAAGGAAAAAATGCATAACTGTATTACTCTCTACATATAATTTAGAAAATAACATATAGTATTATAATATAGAGGTGTATCTTGAATTTTTTCAAGATTACTATAAAAGAGAACATATGCTATAATTTACAGTTGTAAGAAACATGATATATAGTGCCAATCAAGCAGTGGTTAATGTTAATAAAGTTTAAATGGCTGTATTCACATTTTTTAAGAAATATAAGAGAAAACAACAGGGAAGCTATTTGAGAATGTGCTTGTTTCCCTGAGTCCAGAGAGTAAGAAGACAATGGTTGGTCCTTCAAGCAAGAGAGACCAACCCTTGTCAAATTGTGGATGGAAACCTAATTCCTATGACTGAGCACCCAGAAACTCTGAAGAAGTTCCCATAGACAAAAGTATACTTCCTCTAGAGTCACATTCTTGGAACAGATTATAGAAACCTAGGCATGCAACATGGGCAGAACATCAAAATAGACTGAAAACCTTTTCAGGACATTCTTAGCAATCTGTTGAGATTGATTTAAAGAAGTCAAAATATGAGGTGGTTCCAAGATGGCGGCCTAGACAGATGTGGTATTACTAGTCTCTCCAAGAACGGAGTTTAAAGTAGTGGAAACACTGTTTCTCAGTGAGTTTCTAGAGGATCCCCGACAGCTGCCTTCATGTAGGAACCCCACTGGTGTGCCAGCAGGGCTGCCAGGCCCCAATGTTTGCAAAGGACTCTAGCCCTAAGTGGCACAGGACTCCAGGGAAAGCACAGCAGAATCCCAGCTGTGGCCACCAGGGCGGGACTCCCATGGGTGCAAAGCCTGCTCCTACACAAGATCCCTGGCTCCAGCACCCACACACCCCATACGACCTCTGGTCACCCATCCTCCAAGACCCCTAGCCATTGCTCCCGCAGAACCCCCTCCAACCTCAAATACCATGAAGTAGCAAAAAATATATTTTTTAAGAAGAGATAAAACAGAAAATAGTAGAGAAGAGGAGGTTACTTTCCAAGCTGCTTCATGGTATGAGACCAAAATAGCATATAAACAACTTCTCAGTGTTGTGGGTGAAAGAGGGGTTTAAAATGGATACACAGAGCAGCTTGGGGCTTCAAAATGTTGGATACAATAAAATAAATAAGAAAGCCTACCGCTGGCAGCAGCAGCTGTTGGAGTGGACCCACCATGGTCAAAGTGGGGAGGGGAACTAAGGGAAGCCACATTTCAGGTGGTACCATGGCTGTGTTGGTACAGAGAAATCTGAAATCAAGGACACTGCCAACTGATCCAGATACTGTGATGCACAATATCCTTGAATGAGAAAGACGCCTAATGTTTCCGATTGTCCGCAGAAAACTAAGGAAGGAACCATCTTGCCACCTCTCTGCAATGGCCAGCGGCTGTGAGAACCAGGAGCTGAGCGCCCCGGAAATCTGAGCTGGGTCCCCAAAACAGACCTGGCTGGGTCCCAAAAACATGCCTGGCAGACATCTGTCCCATGAACTAGACTGTCTTAATAGACCAGGATAAAATCAGGCATGGAGGGCATTTTACCCAAGGGAATACAGGAGGAGGAGGCTTGAGATAGCCCAGTTCCCTCCACCCTCTTTGAGACTGGCAGTTTGCCTCAGCAGCTGGGCTGAGACAAGAATTTGAACGGGTGGACTGGTATGACTCTAAGCTGGGGACTGAGTTTGGGAAGCTGGGAAGGGTGCAGTACATGGGCAGCAGAGGAGGAGAACAATTGGTTCCTCCACCTCATTTAAGGAACTCAGGGGAGAGTCCTGGGGTGCAGTCTCCCAGTATGAATCAGCAGCTGCCAGGCCCTGGAGGTGTGCTGATTTAATTTCTCCAGAACAATCACCATTCAAGGAAGCAGCTGGGGCCTGCTTAGACCTAAGCTCACTTTCAAGAGCCCCACCTTTGGGAATTCCTCTCACAGGACTCTACAGGGACCCCACCCTGAGAATGGAGTAGGCACTTTCCAGCCTACTGTACCTCAAACTGCCAAGAAGGGAAGCCTAGAATTCCCAAACTCCAACTGGCAGCTTGATGAGCAACACACACACACATAAACACACACACACACAAAAAGAGGAAGGGATTGACAGTCATGGCCATTACTCTTATGTGCAGTATGTAACCCAAGGGAAAAAAGAAAGAAAGAAAAGAAAAACCAGTTGGGCACAGACAATGAACATATATTCTCATTGACGATTTTTGACCACTGCAATGGAAACAGTTTCTTAATTTTTTCATCAAGAGTCAACATTTTTCTTGTTCTCTTTTTTTTCTTTGTTAGTTTGTGTACTGTGTGGTTCAAGGACATTTATACATATACATATTTGTTTCTTTTTTCTCATTTCTAGAATTTTTAAAGGCAGTTATTTTTCATGGCTGTCTTATGTTTTCTATTGTTTTTCACTGGTCTGTCTCCCTTGATTATTTTTCTCTCTTCTTTTGCTAACAGCCAAAGTCTTTTGTTCTCTTTCACTCTTTATTTTTTTATTTCTGATTTCTCACCTTTTGAAATTGCAAACACTTTTGCAAACTTACTGTTTTTACTGATGGCAATTGCTGATCCTACCATTTTTGTCTATTGTGCCAATGAACACTGTGGATGTCATAGTAGGAGCTAAGTATTTAGTTTAATGCTGTTTGTTGTTTGCATTTGTTGTGTTGTGGTTTGGATTCAAAGTGCCCCCAAAAGTTCACGTGTAAGGCAATGCATAAGATTTAGAGGAGAAATGATTGGGTTATGAGAGCCTTAATCCAATCAGTGAATCGATCACCTGATGGAATTAACTGGTGATTGAAGGCAGGTGGGGTGTGGCTTTGGAGTATATATTTGTATTTGGCAAGTGGAGATCTCTCTCTGCTTTCTGATCATCAGTGAGCTACTTCACTCTGCCACACTCTTCTGCCATGATGTTCAGTTTCACCGTGAGCCCAGAGGAATGGAGTCTGCTGTCTATGGACTGAGACCTGTGAAACTGTGAGCCTCCAAATAACCTTCTCTTCTATAATTGTGCTGGTCAAGTCTTTGAATTGCAGTGGCAAAAAAGCTGACTGAAATGTTATTTTTATTATTTGTCTCCCTCTAAACTGTAAGGTTCTAGAAACCATCAGGGATAACAAAATTCATTGCGTAAGCCGGGCACGGTGGCTCACGCTTGTAATCCCAGCACTTAGGGAGGCTGAGACAGGAGAATCGCGAGTTCAAAGCCAGCCTCAGCAATGGCGAGGCACTAAGCAACTCAGTGAGACCCTGTCTCTACATAAAACACAAAATAGGGCTGGGGATGTGGCTCAGTGGTCGAGTGCCCCTGAGTTCAATCCCTAGTACCAAAAAAAAAAAAATTCATTGCGTAGAAATTCTGCTGCTTCAGATTCATACTGATAGATAGGTAGACACAAAAACAATATGAAAAAGCAAAGGAACAAACCATCCTAAACAAACCACAATGTCTCAATAACGGACTCCATTGACACCACAGTGGAGGAAAAGTCAGAGAAGCAATTTAGAAAATTTATAAACTGATCTGTGAGATAAAAGGCAATATAAGGAGTGAAATTAGACAGAAAACACAAGAAGTGAAAGATCACTTTAATAAGAGATAAAAATTCTGAAAAAGAACCAAATGGAAACCCTCAAAATGAAGGAATCCATAAACCAAATTAAAAATTCAGTGGCATGTGTGACGATAGACTAGGCCACTTGGAAAACAGTTTTAGGCAAAGAAGACAAAGTATATAATCTTAAAAATAAAGTAATGAAGCATTTACCAAAAAAACCCCCCACAGTTTTAGCAGTAATAATTTCAGGCAAAATATGATTCAAGTAAAAATTAAACAGATTGGGCTTTTCATTTTGCCAGAAATTTTTATTTTGAAATATAAAAAAACAATGTGAGAAAGGAACAAAAGACAATCTTAGAACATATTAAATTATTTTCCCCTGCAATTGATATAATAAAATAATAAGTAAAGGCAACAAAAGAGCAATTTTGAAATAATACATTCACTCAAAGTTTTGAAAGTCAAAAAACAGATATTTATTCAAAACTAAGAAAATTGTCACAAAAATTGACCTTTGGATCCAAAAGAAAACTTCAGTAAATTCTTTTTAATATCAGTTTTCATAGGCTGTACATCAAATTACTAGGTAAGATAATTAGACAATAGTAAGAAAGGATGACCTTCTCTCCCCACTCCCTCACCCACCCATATTGACCAGGCTGCTTTTTAAGGACTCATTAAATAAATTACTACTAGGTGAAGTCAAAACTGAAATTACTAAATACTCTAAGTATATGATAATGAGGTTTCTTTTATTAAAAAAGTAAATCTTCATAATATAGTTAAAATAGAATTGTAATATGTTAAGGTATAAATATATTAATTTGGAATTAAAATGGACTGGAAGTAAACAAGTTACCTACAGTTCCCAAACTTAGAAGGATAACATAAATCAAAAATAAACTTTAAAAAATTGAGATAGAGACAGAAAATTAGTGCAGAAAATAATAAATCAATTTCAAGGATATAATCAAAAGATCATTCTTTGAAGATCAATAAAATACCCAAATATTTGCAAGCCTGATTATGAGATAAATGTAAAAAAGCAAAAGATAAGGTTAAAAATAAGATGAGTACATAACAAAAGAGGTAAAAACTTTAAGATAATTCAATTTCATGCTAGAAATATTAGATTACCTAAATAAAAATTACTGAGTAATAATAGTTCAAACAGAGCTCTTCAGGACTAAAGAATTAATCCAAAGAATTGCCATAGGAAGATGTATAATTGAACACACCTTTAAGCAAATATTCTTTAAGTACTTATTCAAACTTCATTATTGAGGGCAGTGAAAATTCTTGAACACTTGTCATAAACCAGCCAGTAATTCAGACACTTTACATAGACAATCTAACCCTTAAAAAACCCTATAAGACAAGTAGACCATTTCACCATTGCAGAGCTGGGTAAGTGTGCATGCCAAGAGACAAGCATAAGCTATTTAGCTCCCAAGCCCACACAGCCTTTGCGCTATTCTGTTTTCAGTTAATAGAAGCACACATCTGCTTCTTTACGTGTGTGAACTCTAATGTGAGAATTCCATAATCTTCTTTGGGTGTGACCAAAAGCAAACTTCAGTATCATTAGTGAACAAGTGAACTATTTAAAATTTACAGAACACTCTGTATGCTTGAACAAAGGTTTTAATGATGTGGAGCACAATGCATTTCCTTATAGAAATATCCCAGTACCTCTTGTGGGTGTATAGTTCCTAGGTGTATTGATACTCCTCTCCTCTCTAGTGTTCAATCTCCCTAGGAGGCTCCTGGTAAGCTCTTATTGAATGCCTAAGCTATTGCCTTAAATCTCTAAGTGTAATAAACTGCATTGTGATTTTCTCAGCATTTGTCTTGATCCATAGATACCCCAATCTACTAATTAACAATATCCCAAAGCATGATGAAAACTTTCATGCCAAGGATAAAAATACTGTTTACAATAAAAAAACAAATTAACTTCTTAGAAAGATCCACTCTTCTTTAAAGGCATTGCTTTAAAGGCATTGTGTGTGTGTGTGTGTGTGTGTGTGTGTGTGTGTGTGAGAGAGAGAGAGAGAGAGAGAGAATGCATGTGTATATGTGTATATATGTGACCTAATAACATATAAGCCTAAAGAAATTGATTTACTACTAATTTCATGCCTCTTGAAACAATCCTGTTTATATGTGTTAATGTATATAAAATACAGCTTTTCATTTTAATTTTTGTTGATTTTATTTTCTTGAATCCTAAATTCAAGTGCTTTTATATTTCCCCTTGATTCCTCTGCAGTTGATATGTGGGTGATTACATCTGCTTTACGAATTTCAATGATAGGTTTGTGGATGCCTCACACATTGAGGTATCTTGACCCTGCCTAGATCTTCAGCTAAATCCAAGAGAATTGCCATTGTTTTAACAGATAAATCCACATCCATCCTCATTGCAAACTGAATGTACCCAACAGTAAAAATACCATCTCACAACCAATTATTTTATTTTCTCTTTTTCTCTCCACAGTACTTCTGTTTTCTCAAATATAACATGAATTCTATTATTTAAAGAATATCTCCCTCTCCACATTTTATAAAATACACTTAACAAGTTTTAAAATCTCATAAATTCTGTCTCCCCTAATATTAGTCACATTGGTCTACCCTTTAATATTCTCTTACCTGAACTTAGAATAGTGTTCTCCCTAGATTTTTCCTGGAGTCTCTTTCACTTCCATGTTATCTGACTGAAGGCATAATGATTTACCTTGATAAAGTATGACTTCCTTCTTATTCTCAGTGTACTTCAGAGGTTATCAACTGTCTAATGAATGACAAATACTTTTCCTCAGCCTATGCTTCTTTCCTTCTACATTACCACTCTACCAACGAGGCTCTATAACTCAGCACCAGTAGTTTCTTGAACAAATCATTAACATATCAACTTTTGGGTTCTAGCTTTTCTTCAATTTTCTAAAAACTAATGCTGTCTCCTCTTCTTTCTAAATAAATTTTACCTACATCAAATCCACCACTTCCACAAGCTACTTGTAATCAAACAAGTAGATATCTTTTCTTCTCAATGCTATGCCATTTTCTTTGCAACTATTATGGCCAGTAACTCAAAAACTGTTGGAAACTGCAAATTGTTTTTTCAAGCTTCACACAAAAATTCTGAATATTGAATCTATTTTGCAAATTTATTATACTTTCTGACTCAGTATCTCCATTTGTATTTTGGGGAAAATACTACTTACTTCATATGATAAAATAAAAACTCTGAAGTACAAAAAACAAGACCACGCACATAGTAAATTTTTAATAAATATTAGTTTTCTTATATAGCCAGTGGTGTTTAAATTACCTTCCTAATTATTTTATATACCACTAAAATTATAACTTTCTTGAACAAAAAATTCTGATTTGGACAGTCCTATATAGCTCTCATCTTTGTAGTCTTTTTATAGGTCTTACACAGAGTAGGCATTTGATAATATTTATCTAATTAAATCTCTTGTTTGCTAATCTATAAAAGAAGTAATGTTATAAATTTAGATAATTCTTTAAACATATGTCTTGTGTTTTCACCAGAATTTTATTGAACACAATTCAATCCTCCGTTTTGAGTAGTATTAATGACGTGAGAGAATAGGAATGCCTGACCTGTAAATTCTAAAGTTAATATTGTACATGAGAACTACAGTTCATGGAAAAATGCGTGATTTTTCTTAAAAACAATTCCAGGAAATATATTGCTGTATAGATTGGGTTATATCCATCTAGCATAGTATTCAATGTCTGCTATATCCATTGCTTTGTCCAAATTTAGATTATGAGTAATAGAGTCATACAAAGTTTATTAACAGGAAAAAGTAATTGTTTTGACAATGTTCCCCCTCATTGTACCAAAATATTTCACACATAGTTACAAAGTGAGTTTGAATGAAGAAAGGTTCATTTTGAAAGCATCCTTCAAAATGCTGAAATACACAAAAAACATTTTACAATAGTGCTTTACTATTCAAAAACTTTCATGTGATATACTTTGCATTATTCCACAATTTTATTGTCTACATTGTGTGATGCTATGCACTTTTCATGTTATGTGACATAATAATATTTTAAAGAAATATTAGGAGCATACTTTTAAAAAACTACAGTTTTAAAGTGTAGTATACTACACTTTAAAACAAGACAGAGTTTGGAAACACTTGCACAGAAAAAATCAAAAATTTTGATCTGAACAGAAACAGTTGCTTCCTAAAACAAGCAGGAAAAAATAAAACACAATATTCTTGTGTTTTATTTTAACTCAAGTCAGTTTTACACATACTATTCAAAATGTCCAGGATATAATTGAGAATCACTTGAAATATAAAGCGCTGGGAAAATCTGGCCAATTTTAAGGGAGAAATAATTTAAAAATGTCAACCTCAAGATGATTTGAATGTTGAAATTCAACAAAGGCAAACAGTTTATCACCATGTCCCATGAACTAAAGTTGATCACTTTCAAACTTATGCAAGAAATGGAAATAGAAGCAACAGAGAAATATGAGATATATAATAAAATCAGGTGCCAAACAGAAATTTTAGAAATGAAAAATTCAGTATCTGAAGTAAAACAGTCACTACCTAAACAGCAGACACGGTAATGAAAAAGGAAAAGTGTGGTAAACCTAAATATAAGTCAGTAGAAATTTTCTAGTCTTAAGAAAAGATTTCAGATGAATTATGATTCAGGCATTCCCTCAGCACACTATAAAATATATGGTCTCCCAGATATTTTCTATGGCTTCATTTTACTTTATTATCTGGATGGTATCAATCACCATCTGAGTTATATTTTTAATGTATTTATCTGTTGATTATTTTATCTTATTTAATAATTTGATTTTTTGAAGCATATATTTATAGGTTGCTTTAAATAATTTTAAAATATTAAAGAGAAAATGAGTTAGTATTTTTTAAGATTTTTCATTCTGAATTAATTTATTGGCTTGCTATGATCTCAAATACAAAGGTTATTGAGAATATCTGAAATTAAATAGTTTGATTATTTTATTAATAATGAACCATTTTGAAAATTAAAATGAAATTATTACTTTAAACATTAAAATGTAAAAGCAAACACTAAAAATAAAAAGTACAACAGTAAAAATAGTAAGCAACGTGTTTCTGTTTGCCATTTCTTCAAAGTATAATGGACAAAAGCTCATATTTTATTTAGTTCTCCAGCATAGGTAAGAAAACTAGTGTCCTAAGTGAGAGATAGGAAACATTCTAAAATTAACAACACAACATGTAAACAGTTTATTCCATCTTTTTCTTGAATGTTATAAAGTTCCACATTTAACTGTCTTTTCAATTTTATATTAAATTTTAAGTCCAATTAAAACAGTGATTTAAACTGTTTATTAGTGCTATTTGCTAATTAACTTTATTTTTTGGTATGTTGGTTCTTTCAAAGTGACAAATATGCATTTATTCACCTGCATAATTGGCTTTAACTAATAAAATATTTTCAAATACTAGTTGTTAGTTTTTTTTCTTTTCTTTTCTTTTTTTTTTTAGTGCTATAGTTTGACCTCAGGGTCTCCTAGGCAAGTGCCTAGAAAATTATTCTTTAAAGCTTGGGTAAGAAAATTATTAAGGCAAGAAAATTATTCTTTAAAGCTGGGTATTTTTATTATTAGCAGTAAAAAAATAATAAGCTATTCCCTATAAAAACACAACATCAACACATTGAGATATCAGCTTTGCACTAATAAATAGCTGTGAATTTCCCAATGAAGAAGTGCAAGTGTAAGTGGAAGGAATAGATTGGCAGGTAAAAATCATTTATTGCCTCTACAATGAAAATTACAAAACACTAAAGAAAGAAATTGAAGAAGACCTTAGAAGATGGAAAGATCTTCCATGTTCCTGGATATGGATAGGAAGAACTAATATTGTCAAAATGGCCATACTACCAAAAGTGTTATAAAGATATAATGCAATTCCTATTAAAAGCTCAATGAACTAGAAAAAAACAATCATGAAATTCATTTGGAAAAATAAAAGACCCAGAATTGCCAAAGCAATCCTTAGCAAGAAGAGTGAAGCAGGAGATATCACAATACCAGGCCTTAAACTATACAACAAAGCTATAGTAACAAAACCCACATGGTATTGGCACCAAAATCGACATGTAGACCAATGATACAGAATAGAAAACACAGAGACAAACCCACATAAATATGGTTATCTCATATTAGACAAAGGTGCCATAAACATAGATTGGAGAAAGATAGCCTCTTCAACCAATGGTGCTGGGAAAACTGGAAACCCATATGCAGCAAAAGGAGACTAAATCTCTATCTCTCACCATGCACAAAACTCATCTCAAAGTGGATCAAAGACTTAGGCATTAGAACAGAGACCTCTGCCTAATAGAAGAAAATGCAGGCCCAAAATTTTATCATGTCAGCTTAGTACCTGACTTTCTTAACAAGGTTCTTAAAGTGCAAGAGGTAAAATCAAGAATCAATAAATGGGATAGATTCAAACTAAAAAGTTTTTTCTAAAAAAAGAAAATAATCAATGAGGTGAAGAGAGAGCCTACAGAATAGGAGAAAATCTTTACCACATGCATCTCAGATAAAGTGATCATTTCCAGGGTATATAAAGAACTCAAAAAAGTTAACACCAAAGAAACAAATGACCCAATTAATAAATAGAATAAGGAACTGAACAGATACTTCACAGAAGAAGAAACACAATTGATCAACAAATACATGAAAAAATGTCAGCATCTCTAGTAATTAGACAAATGCAAATCAAAACCACTCTAAGATTTCATCTCACTCCAGTCAGACTGTCAATTATCAAGAATAAAAGCAACAATAAGTGTTGGTGAGGATATAAACTTATACATTGCTGGTGGGACTGCAAATTGGTGCAACCACTATGGAAAGCAGTATGGAGATTCCTCAGAAAACTTGGAATGGAGCCACCATTTAACATAGCTATCCCTCTCCTCAGTTTATACCCAAAGGACTTAAAATCAGTGTACTACAGTGACACAGCCACATCAATATTTATAGAAGCTCAATTCACAATAGCTAAACTATGAAACCAACTTAGATGTCCTTCAGCAGATGAATGGACAAAGAAATGGTGGTGTATATACCCAATGGAGTATTACTCAGCTATGAAGAAGAATTAAATTATGGCATTTGCAACTAATGGATAGAGTTGGAGAATATCATGCTAAGAGAAATAAACCAATTCCAAAAAACCAAAGGCCAAATGTTCTCTCTGATATGCAGATGCTGATTCATATGGGAGGGGGAACTAGGGAAGAATGGAGGAAGTCTGGATTTAGCAAAAGAGAGTGAGAGAGGGAAGGGGGCATGTGGAGGGAAGGATGGTGGAATTAGTGGATATTATTACCCCTATGTACATATATGATTGCGTGGCTGGTGTGACTCTGCATTGTGTACAGCCAGAGGAAAAAGAAGTTGCCCTCTATTTGTGTACAAAATGCATTCTGCTAATATGTATAATTAGAAACAAGTTTTTAAATGAGTTAAATAAATTTAACTCTTACAGATTAAAACAAAAGTATTCCTATTATGATTTCATTTGGCTATATGCAATGTAGTACCAACCCACAATGGACCAATAAATAGGATTTGCTCCTTCTCACATGACCAGAGATTGTTGTTCAGAAACACGTAATTCATTCAATTGTGTCAATCACATCCATAATTCTTCCATCTTTCTGCTCCACTTCTCTTAGCTTGTGATATTCATTCTCATGCTAATATACTCAAGTTGTAGCTTAAGTTCTTATGAAAAACATGGCTTCTGGATATTTCAGATATCATAATAGTGTTTCAGGCAAGAAGATGGGAAATATGCAAGAAGGCGGCTATTTTTTTTCCTGGACAAATATCAAAGAACAATTACTTGGTCTAGTGATGCAGTTCCATGGTAAAGCATGTGCCTAGTATGATCAAGGCTCTAGGTTTAGTACCCAGCACTACAAAAGCACAAAAAAATTTGAATCAATTCTTTTTTTAAGAGTCATTGGGAACCCAGGCGCGGCAGCGCACACCTGCAATTCCCAGCACTTTAGAAGGCTGAGACAGGAGGATCGAGAGTTCAAATCAGCCGTGGCGAGGCACTAAGCAACTCAGTGAGACCCTATTTCTACATAAAACACAAAATAGGGCTGAGGATGTTGCTCAGTGGTCAAGTGCCCCTGAGTTCAATCCCTGGTACCACACACACACAAAAAAAGAGTCTTTGGGAAATATAATTGTTTGGTTACATTGCATATGAAACAACATTGAGATTTTATTTTCATAAAGAAAAGAAAAAAATACTAAAAACTCTAGGAAACTGCATCAAGACTATAATCTTTCAAATGTCTTTGCCATGCAAAAAATAAAACTTTTAAGAAGTCAGGCAATTTGGAGTACATTTGAAGTCACTTATATAAGCAAACTTCCTCTGATACATTATATATTCTAGATCTCTTTCTTCTTTCCAGATTCATTGAATATATTATAATAACTTTTACATTGCCCAGGCTACTCACTCTACAATTAAGAAGTTCTAAAGATAAAAAATTATATAGAATCTGCTTCTGGAAAAAATAAACTACCAAGACAAGATAACAACAACAATAATAATAATAAAATAAAATCCAATAAAATCCAATAATAATAATAATAATAATAATAATAATAATAATTACCCAAAGCACAGGAAGGTGGAAGAAAGGAATAAGATTCTTGGAAAGACATGTCACATGGAAGAAGGAAATTCCATGACTCAAAGACCTATGCTATTGATAAATTTCATGCTAAAGACTGGCCATGACTAATATCACATTAAATCCCCAATTCAAAATCTATAATCTTAACCAGATTAGAGAAACAGAATTTAAGGTTTATGGTAACTATATTTAGGATAAGTAGATACTGAAGGCACAAATGCTACATAAAATCCAGACAGGTAGAAGGAAAATCAAACTATGTACATAAATCCATCCTAATTATCTGCTGACTTTTAATCCACACATGTACGGAACAGATTTCATTAGCCTAGCTAAGGCTGAAAGAAGTCAATTGGAGTTTAAACTGCTGCCTATTTCATAAGTAAAATGAATAACCTCTTTGGAGGACCAAGAATGCATAGAGTTTCAATAATATATCCATATTATAGTGTGCATCTGAATTATGAAAAAAATGAAGAATTATAAAAAAGTGAGTCATTATTAAGATAAATGATGATGAGTGGAGATGAAGCATGAACTGATCCAGATGTTGGACTTAGTAGACAATTATTTAAATACTTTTTATAATCATGCTAAAAATGTAAAGAAAGGGAAGGAAATCTCAACAGAGAAACAGAAACTATATAAAAGAAACAAGAGTAAATACTAAAACAGAATAATGTAATATCTAATTTTTAAAAACTGAATAATGATATTGATAATAGTCTGGGAAACCTTTACATATAATATACAGAGAGAGACTGATGAAAAATGTTGCTACTTCTTACCATAATTCTGGGGATAATAGAATTTAGTCATACTTGAGTAATGACACGGATTTTAATCATTTAGTTGCTCTTTCTTCTTCTAATTGTTATTATCATCATTGCATTTAACAATCAGGATCTGTCTGAAAAAAATTGAAAATACATTGATTTCTGGTCCAAAAGCAGTTTGCAATTATGAATATAAAAGAAGAAATTTTATTTTATAAGAGCAACATGATTGAATATCTGTATACACTAAATATTTTATTAGTTTTTATTATTCATTAGAAATTTGAGTTCCTATAAAATAATTTGGCAAAAAGATATAACCAAAATATCCTGAAAACTTAATTAACAATTAAGATTTTATGATAAATGGTATTTTATTATGAATAATATTTAAGCTAATCTTTCATTTCAAAGATTTTTTTAC
>PVHX01004721.1:63663-101870 GCA_004024805.1 Geosciurus inauris
AAGTGTGGTGGCACTTTGGGAGACTGAGACAGGAGAATCACAAGTTCAAAGCTAGCCTTAGCAACAGTGAGGCTCTAAGCAACTCAGTGAGACCCTGTCTCCACATAAAACAAAAAATAGGGCTGGGGATGTGGCTCAGTGGTTGAGTTCAATCTCCAGTACAAAAAAAAAAAAAAAAAAAAAAAAAAAAAAGATTTTTTACTATCAATCTATGATATATTTACTCTTAATTTTTTACTGATATAGTTAAGAAAGCAAAGAAAACAAAATGTACAATAAACCAAAAAATATCAATCAACCTATCACCAAAATATCTAAGAAAGTGTCATTATCCACAGATTCTTCTAATACTGTTTACTATCTGGACTCTGGAAAATAAATAAATAAATCTCGATGTCCTGAAAATAAGGAGAAAATGAACTGCAGAAAACATCATAATTACCAGCAAAATACTAAAGTTCAAGAATAAGACAAGGGCAGTCATTCTCCAATGTTTTCCTAGAGGTTCCAACCAGTGGAAAGGTAAAGAAAAGCAATTATTTTGAAAATGTGGGTTAAAAGAGACCCTTTTCTTCACATACATAAGTAAAAGATTTCTGTATTATAATATTTTTATATTTATAAATCTAATTTATTCATTTTAGCATCTACATAGATAACCAGAGTATTTAAAATGGTCACTGGCTCTTCTTGCTAAGGATTGCTTTGGCTATTCTGGGTCTCTTATTCTTTCAAATGAATTTCATGATTGCCTTTTCTATTTCTATAAGGAATGATGTTGAGATTTTAATTGGAATCACATCAAATCTATATAGTGCTTTGGGTAGTATGGCCATTTTGACAATATTGATTCCGCCTATCCAAGAGCATGGGAGATTTTTCCATCTTATAAGGTCTTGTTCAATTTCTTTCTTTAGTGTCCTGTAGTTTTCATTGTAGAGGTCTTTCACCTCTTTTGTTAAATTTATTCCAAGTATTTTATTTTTTTTTTTGTTGAGGCTATTGTGAATGGGGTAGTATTCCTAATTTCTCTTTCAGAGGATTCATCACTGATGTATAGAAATGCAATTGATTTATGGGTATTGATTTTATATCCTGCTACTTTGCTGAATTCATTTATTAATTCTAGAAGTTTTCTGGTGGAATTTTTAGCAGGAGGCATCACAATACCAGACCTTAAACTATACTACAAAGCTATAGTAACAAAAACAGCAAGGTATGGGCATCAAAATAGACATGTAGACCAATGGTACAGAACAGAAGACACAGAGACAAACTCACTTCAATAAAGTTATCTTATACTAGACAAAGGTGCCAAACATGTACATTGAAGAAAAGATAGCCTCTTTAACAAATGGTGCTGGGAAAACTGGAAATCCATATGCAGCAAAATGCAACTAAACCCCTCTCTCCCACCATGCACAAAATTCAACTCAAAGTGGATCAAGGACCTAGAAATTGGACCAGAGACCCTATGCCTAATAGAAGAAAAATCTTCATCATGTTGGATTAAGACTTACTTCCTTAATAAGACTCCTATAGTGCAAGAAATAAAATCAAAATCAATAAATGGGATGGATTCAAACTAAAAAGCTTCTTCTCAGCAAAAAAAACAATCAATGAAGTGAACAGAGAGCCTACATTCTTGTAACAAATTTTTGCCTCACACACATGTGATAGTGCACTAATCTCTAAGATATATAAAGAACTCAAAAAACACCAAAAAAACAAACAACGCAATCAATTAATGGGCTAAGGAGCTGAACAGACACTTCTCGGAAGAAGATATACAATCGATCAACAGATGTATGAAAATATGTTCAACATCTCTAGCAATTAGAGAAATACAAATCAAAACTACTCTAAGATTTCATCTCATGCCAGTCAGAATGGCAATTATCAAGAATACAAACAACAATAAGTATTGACAAGGTTGTGGGAGAAAAGGCACACTCATACATTGCTGGTGGGACTGCAATTTGTTAAAACCAATCTGAAAAGCAGTATGGAGATTCCTTAGAAAACTTGAAATGGAACCACCATTTGATCCAGCTATCCCACTCCTTGGTCTATACCCAAAGGACTTAAAAACAGCATACTACAGTGATGCAGCCACTTCAATGTTTATAGCAGCTCAATTAACAATAGCTCAACTGTGGAACCAAACTAGATGCCCTTCAATAGATGAATGGATAAAGGAACTGTGGTATATACACACAATGGAATATTACTCAGCAATAAAAGAGAATAAATTTATGGCATTTGCAGGTAAACAGATGGAGGTGAAGAATATCATGCCAAGCGAAGTCAGCCAATCCCAAAAAACCAAATGCCAAATGTTCTCTCTGATAAGTGGATGCTGATCCATAATGGGGGAGAGGACACGGGAAGAATGGAGAAATTTTGGTCAAAGGAGAGGAAAGAACGGGGTGTGGGGCAGTAAAGATGGTGGAATGAGATTGACATCATAGCCCTAGCTTCATGTATGACTGCATATATGATGTGATTCTACATCATGTACAACCAGAGAAAAGTTATGCTCCATCTGTGTACAATGAATCAAAATGTATTCTGCTATCATGTATACCTAAGTAGAATAAATAAATTTAAAAAACTATATAACAAAAAAATTAATAAATACAAAAATTAAATGGTCACCCAATTCTACTTACAGATACTTAATGTTTTTCCAAGCATACTAGTTTATACAGGGAAATATATATGATATATATATATTATACTTATATATAATACATATTTACATACAATATATGCACATATTATATATAATATATTTTTATATAATATATGTATATGTAATATATATGCAGGTCATATATATGCAAGTTTTTCTGTAAAAAGACTATAATTATATGGATTTGTAATTTTAACATAGTAGGTAAGTAAATGTTGCATATGTTTTATAGTATTTAATTTGTTTAGAATTTAATTATACATTTTGAATATAGAAAATCATGACATTAACGAGTGATAAAACTTTTAAATAATGCTTACTATTATATAATAGTGACCCATTTATGGACACTAAAGTTACTTAACCTATGAAAACAAAAATTAGCCTTCTTGAAAGATGACAGAAAGGTAACATTAAGTCATAAAAATTCTAATCTATTATGCAGTAGATATTCTTGATTACAAGGGATTTCCAAAATATATTATGGTATTTTCTAGGAAAGAATTTAGGGTGAAAGAAATAATAAGAGTTACTGTAAGTTACAGATTCTTATGAAAGTCATTTCAACAACTGACATAGTTAACATTCTTCCCTTAGACAAAAGCACTCGTGTTTTGGGGGGCAGAACAAGCCTACCAACTCACACACTCCTCTTCTCAGATGCTTTCTACTTACATAGAACCCAAACCAAAGAGTCAATGTAAATAAAGATATATTCAATAGGGACTGTAAAGACTAACAGTATCATTGTCTCTCAAACTGAGTTATCATCTGAACAAGAAGAATTAATTACTGGGAAAAGAGAAGAAACCAAGACACCTAAAGGTTGGTGAAAGAAGAAAAAGTGACCCAATTCCTGAAACAGTGGAGGACTAATGGAATGAGTGGTTTCTGAAATAAACATTACTACTTTCTCACTTCAGACACATGAGCCGCAGACACACTGTTAAGAAGTGCATGAATAATGTTCCAAACCATATTGTGCTTGGCTAATATGCCAGTCTTTCTTTTCCTTGTAGCCTAATTTGAAACCTCCATTTATCAAGGCTGTAAAGCAATATAGTGAATAAGTTCAGAAATATGTAAAGATTTCATGATAAAAATATACTATTAGTGATTAAAGAGTTTCTGGAACAACTGAAATGTGATCACGGTGATGAGAATGTTACTCTGGGGAAGAATAATTGGAAAATGATTTTAACTAAAAAGCTTAACCCTAATAAATTGAGTTATATTCCCTGATGAAGGTGACAATAGAAGGCTGACAATTTGTATGACACCTATAAAATGACATGCAATGTTAGTCTTTCTCTAATATTTTCCAGGGGACTGATTATTTGGTATATATAGTACAGATATCAGCTTGTGGATACCATATCTTAAGATAAATTAAATCTTATGTCGTTGTACAGAACAGATTGAAGGAGCAAGAAACTGTCAATTAGTGTTGTAAAACCAAACTATTTTAATCAATATAACTTTAGCATATATTTTAATAACTGCAGAACTAGTTATATGTCAGAACTCTTGTGATGATTCTCTAATGTTTCTTTTTATATATACTTTTAAAATCTGCCTACTTTTCAACAGATGCTGCTATATTTATATTTGATACTGAATTAACTAAGTAATACACCTTCACAATATTGAATGCTTCTTTCTTTAAAGAGGATATATCTTCTTTTTTACATCTTGGTTAATGACACTAAGTAGTATTTTATTTAATTAATTAATTTATATTTTACTTCTTTAGCATTTGCTGTTGTTGCTTTTTAGTGAGATTTTATATATATACATATGTGTGTGTGTGTGTGTGTGTGTGTGTGTGTGTTATATATTTGATCCTGTGGATAGAAACTCTTCAATTATAATTTTTAACTGATTTTTGGATTATATATAATTACTTTTTAACCAACCACCACACATCCATATCTTTTTGTTTTTATTCTTTCAAAAATTTCCTTTATATTTTATTAGCAGAAGAGTTTTGCCTAAAAATGTTTATATTTTTGTAAATTAATTATATTGATTCACATCTCTTTAATAATTTGAAATAGTAATGATTGTATGCTTGGCATGGTCCTGACTTCAGTAGGAAACTTACAGTATGACTTTTGTTCATATTTTCTGTCATGTCACAGAGATAACCTAGATGATTACTTTTACAATTCCATTTTTTTTTTTTTTTTGGTCCTGAAGATTGAACTCAGGGGCACTCCACCACTGAGCCACATTCCCAGGCCTATTTTTTTGTGTGTTTTATGTAGCAACTGGGTCTCACTGAGTTGCTCAGCGCTTCGCTGTTGCTGAGGCTGGCTTTGAACTCAGGATTCTCCTATCTCAGCCTCCCAAAGTGCTAGGATTACAGGCATGTGCCACCGTGCCCTGCTTCTTTAAATATTTTACAAAATTTATCTATAAAAATATTTTATTCTATTATGTTTATATAGCTGGTTATTTTATAGCATCCATTTATTTTTGAATAGTAGTTTTGGGTTACTTTTTCAAATCTCCTTTGGATCAAATTTAAATTACACTTTTTAAAATAATGTTATTTTAGCTCTTGATATATACTTGTTTGGACTTAAGAAAAACAATATCTTAAATCTAGTAACATTTACTTTATAATTTTATACTATTAAAATATGAATACCAATAAACTATTAAATGTTAACCTGTTTTCATTACTGTTATGTCTTTTGGTTTTCTAAAATAATAGAAATTTTAATCTCATTAGAGAATTCAGAGCTCTCACTAGAGGACTTCTAATAATTAGGGCACATTTCATCCAATGGACTCATAATTTTAAAAAATCTGAATGTATAGGTGATTTATCAAGAATGAGGTAACTGCTTATTTTATAACTTTGTATCCTTGTCCAGAGTTTTACTCTACAGAACAAACATATCTATTACAAATTTATGTCATGGAAAAATGTATTTTGTTGCTACCTGTGTTAGTCAGCATTTTGTTGATGTCACCAAAATACTTGACATAAACAGTTTACAGAAGGAACGACTACTTTTGACTCATTTTTCAGAGGTTTCAGTTCATAGATCTCTGTTTTGGGCCTGAGATGAGAGAGATACTAGGGTGCAAGGGAGTGACAGAAAAAAGCTGCTCGGATCATGGTAGCCAGAAAGCAGACAGAGAGACAGAAAGGCAGAGAGACAGAAGAAGACAGACAGGGAGAAAGGAAGGGAGGAAAGAGCAAGGGACAAGAAATACTCTTTCAGGGCACTCTCCCAGTGACCTACTTCCTCCAACCATCCCCCATGACATACAGTTGCCATCTCCTTCCAATAGTTCATTCAGCTATCAATGTATTAATCCACTGATAAGTTCAGAATCTTCACGATAACAATCACATTCCAAAAGTCCCATCTCTGAACATTGCTGCCTTAGAAACAAACCTTCAACACATTAAGTCTTTGGGAGACATTCCAGATTCAAATCATAACTACCCTAGTACTTAATAACTGTGATCTTGGGTAAATTGCTCAACCTCTCTAGTTCTCTCTCTCTCTCTTTTAAACTATTCTAACAGAGTATTAATGTACTATTTGCCATATAGTGTTGCCATGAAGTTTAGGTTATGGATAAAGGATGCTTTAAGCAATGTTTAGCAAGTTATCAACGAAAAGACTGGACCATAAACCTATACTTTAAAAACTGCTTTGTACTTCACAAAACTTTATATGTTTAAACTTTACTATCCTTGAGTTAACCTTTAGAAAAATCTATATTTAGACCAAAAAATGCATTAAGATTTTAAAAAATATATTATGAAATACCAAAAATAGAATATATAGTTGTGTCTTAAATTTATATTACTTTATTATTTAAATCTATTACTTTATTATTGAAATCAAGTCTATCATTTGTTTGGCAAGTAGCCCCTACAAATATTAGTTTGTTCTTTTCTTACTAAAGGCTTTTCAAAAAATAATAATCTTTTTAGTTTTATTATGGTATCCTGTCTTTTGAACAAACACTTTATCTTTGTTCTAGTCCAGTGTACATTAACACATCAATAGGATTGTTTGGTTTACTTTTCTTCCTAATATGATTAATCAACTACTGTTTATATATTTTTCTCTTGTTGTAACTAACTATTCTGCTTGCCAATTGGACTCCGTTTGAAGTATACATAGCCTCCATCTGCTGTAACATTTTGTACCCATGTCCCAGCTGTACTGATTCTATTAATTGCATAGTATTCATTGAACTTTATTACTCAGAATTAGTCCTATGTGTTAAAGAAACCTGAACTATGTATGAACAAAATTGCTCCAGATTTAATATTTTATTACTGACAATTAATTTTTAAAATAAAACATTTGTGCTTTTAGTCTCCTTTGAATTGTAGCCCTTAAGTGAATTTAATTAAGTATTTTTATCCAATCACCTTGCCAGAAATTAGCCTTTTTGTGTAAGAAAAAAAATACCATTTTTCCCTCTCTTTAGAAACAGTACATTAATGACTATTTTGAAGTTGATTGTATAGATTTTGGAAAAAGCATGGTCCAGAATATATCAATATGGATGTTAGTTTGATATCTGCCTCTTACTACATTTAGCAGCATTGGATATGTCATTTCAAGACTAGGAAACAAGACCTCTCTGAGTCTCAATTTCTTACCTTGTAAATTATAGGATTAGTATTTTCAAAATCTCTCACATAGGACACCTTAAATAATATTAAATGTATATAAATCAGCATGCAACAAGTTCTTGCAGTTTCTAAAACTGTTTATGTATTGAGTAAGTAAATTAGATGAGATAGCATTCAGTCCCTTTTTCTTTTATTACTTTATGGTTCTGGTATATACTTCACATCTTATAGTATGAATATGTTGGTATATTTTTCCCATCTATAGACTGTCTCTCTCACGTCCCCAACAACCTTGCTTTCTAGTGCTCCTTTTTGGAAGCCATTTTCAACTTTATAATCATATATTTTCAGAGCATAATGAATATTGAAGGGAAATTTTGACTTAAATAGATAGCCTGTAGCATATTTCCCATCCACTTAAATGAAATTCTCTCTTAATCCACTAGAAATGAATAATCTCTTGAAACATGGAGCTTTGGCATTGAAGTTAGACCTGAGTTTGAATCTTGGATCTAATTAATTGAACTACTGGCAGCTGTGGCATCAGAGCTGGGACTGAGTACCAATGCATGCTTCTGACAGTTCTGGGAACTTAGTACAAGCACAGAAATTTGCTTCTCTGAATTTAAGCAAGAAACTAAATGATCCTAGTTTGTTAAGAGCATAATCTGTACTTAACATAATTAACAAAACATTGATTTAGAAAATGGGAAGTATAAAGAAGACTAAGAAACAGACAGAACAAGTGCACTTAAATTCCACACTGGAACTGCCCTAATAAATATGGCATCTCATCACCCTCTGTTCTTGCATCTCACAGTAAAGACTCAGATTAATAAGAGATAAAATTTGTAGATTGAGCCTGACTCTCAAGAAAACATGTGCAAAGAGGGTGATAGTGATGATCTGATTCATTGAGATTTCATAATGAGGGTAGCCATTGTCTTTTAGCAGGACTACACATAACCAGGAATAGCTTAGAATGGAGACTGATTTTGCTAAATTTGTTCAAACTCCCAGTCTTCCTTTTAAAGATACATTCACTTCTGTCTCTATCATGTTGATTCAGTGAGGAAAAGTCGGAATTCTTTAATTATTTGGTAATAACACTCATTCAAACTTTACAAAGTGTTTGAGGTAATGAAATTTGATTACAATGCCATGAAGTAAACAAATAAATTATGAATATCAAACACACTTTTCTTAAAAATCCTTCAGCCTCTCTCACCTCTGGGATTTCTCACTGTCCAATATATCCCCCAACTGTTTCCACCTTCTTCTCCTTTTTTCTGCTTCTTTCTCTTCTATTTGCTGTACTCATGAAACTCCTTTTCACTTCTTTTTAATTATTCTCTTTGCCTAGCTTTAATTAATTTGAGATTACTAATCATTTTCATAATGAGACACATTTCGTTCCTGCATTGATTTAAAGAAGAAAATTTTCCACTTGACAAAAATTCTGAAAATACCACTTAAAATGATCTCTTTTTCTTCTCACTATGAACGAATATCACATCTTCAAATTATCCCTTGGACCTGAGGAGATCCACCAAATATTTCCTAATAAGTATTTTTTTAGAACATGTTCCAATACTAAGCCAGAAACTCGTGGGTAGTAAAACATGGAAAATTTCCCATTTGAGAGATCCAGATTTTGAAATTTCTTCTAAAAATTATGTGGCCCTCACACAGAGTATGTCATGTTGCCATTGTTACAAGGACATCTCACATTATATCCTTGTAGTTTAGTATCATCTAATTGAACTTAATGCTTATTAAGATTTATGTCATTGGATTTCTTGTGAAGTGATTGGCTTCTTATTCCTAATTGACTAAAATGAAAGAGAGAAAGTATAGCTTGATTGAGGGCAAGGAGCAATCCCAGATTACTTCTGCAAGAAACAAACATTGTGAGCCATCTCTATTAGGAACAGAAGAAAGATTTTTAAAATCCATTAAATCACAGAAGAGACAATAGAATAAAATTATATCGGATGATGATTTGTGCAGCTAATTCTCTGAAAATAAAAGGGAAGCCAAAACAATATAAACCCAAGCCTTAGAACTACTCTACTGCATTTGTTAGAAACAAATGTAACATATGTAAAATATCCTGACAGTCACATTATAGTTCTCTATTGAATTCTTATGCAGACTGGCATAAAGTTACCATTAATTGCTTGAGGGCTCCATAACCCTTTTATTGAGTTTATTGAAAAGAGTGTTTAAGAAATGCCTATCCAACTCTGGTGAGCTGAGTAGGTTAAATAAAGCTTAAACAAAGCTTTTTCCATCCCAAGCATCTAAGTTACTCGGCAATTTTGGGATCAGAGTGAGACCCCAGAGAAAAGAGTCAACAAAACCAGGCCATAAAATCAGGAAGGCATTGAATGTTTGGATTCAGGACTAGATGCAGGGAAAATAAGAAGAATGCCTTTAAAATGCACACTTTCTGCAACAATGCAAAACCAATTTACAAACATTTTGTTGAGATTGCAGAAGTGGGACACTGTGAAATGTTTTTAGCAAGCAAAAGATTTTTCAACACAGTATATTTAGTTGTGTCTATTAATGTTATTGATATTCTTATTTAGACTGATGCCTTATTTTTAAGGAACTTAAAGTATTTGTAAATCCTTTACATGTTCATTTATTCTCTAAATCCCCTTACTCCTATTTTAAGGAACAAATTTTAGGTTTTGTGGGCCTAAATCACAAAAAATATTGGATTTTTATTGAATCATCAGGTGACCAGAAAACATTGCTAGACCTTCCCTAAAACCTCCCTAAATGTCTTTGCTAATAAGGGAAACTGAAGCTCAATCTTCATTTAGCTCATGGCAGATGTGCCTTTCTTTATTTTTTATACAGTTTCATTTTCTTAACCAAGAAAGAATTCTTTCACCAGGAAATTGGTAAAAAATGAACATCAAGTTCTGGTTTTGTTTTTTGTTGTTTTATCCTATTTTCAGATACTTATAACAAGTATTTTATGCTTTAGCATTTCCAAATTCATCTTATATTAATATGAATATTTAAGCAAGATATATCACATTATAATTATCATAGATGTAACTTCATACATATACACATAACTTCATTTGCTGAAGTTATTCTTTTTTATTACAGCTTTCTCTCCAGTTGTAACTCTATACAATTCTTATTTGGTGACACAATATGTATTATTATTATTCAAATTTTCAACTTCTCTACTTTTAATATTATATGTTCTAATAGTTATAGCCAGTTTTATGTAGTCTTTTATCAATGTGTAGAAAGCATCTAGAATATTGGTTTATTTTTAGAAATCAGTCAAAAACAACAGAAAATTCATATAAGCAAATGCCCACCTAAAATAAATATATAAGTTCTTTAAAAGATTCTTTATTTAAAAAATTATTTAAAAATTTTTATAAATAAAATTTCTAAAAATTGTAACTCATGCTTATGCATATTTTTCCAATATTTTCTGCTAGAATTTTTTTTTGTACCAGTGATTGAACCTAGAAGTGCTTAACCACTGAGCTATATCCCCAGCCCTTTTATATTTTTAATATTTTACTTAGAGAGGTCTCACTGAGTTGTTTAGGGCCTTGCTAAGTTTCTGAGCTCTTCTAGGAATTTTTTAGTTTTAATTTTCATGCTTGATTCTATGATCAATTTTGAATTACTTTTGTATGTATGCTTTGAATCAAGGGCTTAATATTTTAGGTTCTGTTTTTGTTTGTTTGTTTGTTTAATCCTTTCTTTTTTCCATTCTTTGTCATCAGAGACCTAGGCAAAAGGCCTGACTCTGGAGTTTTTAACAAATCAGGTTTAGACACTTGCCTCAAAAACCAAATGGAAATGGAAATATGCAAATCAGAACAGGAATTTTAACCAATATGGCCACTCTGAGAAGGCAAGTGAAATGAGTGCCTCAGTCCTACCTTTGGGGGGTACTGCTATGACCTTTAGGTCTAAATAAAGAGAGGACTGGCCTGGGGACAAGAGGTAATTAAGCAACCTTGGTTGACTGTGGTCGGTTTGATGATTATCTCAAATCTGATTCCTTAAGGTGGCTCCAGAGAAGTCCCTATTGCTTGAGGGGCCAATCTCCATTTGCTTCACAGTAGAATTATCTATCAGACTTGTGATCCTGTAACTGGGGTAACAAGGTTCCCATAAGATGATTGTTCCTGCTTAAGGGATCATCTGTCCATAAGCCTCTACAGTTCCTGGAAGGTACAATGCATGACTAGTGACTTCTAGCCCATTCCGGGGGGGTCTAAAACAGGACAATAAATGGTAGTAGTTCAATGTCCCAGAAAATCTTGAAAATAACCTTTGTTACTCTGCTCCTTAAATGATTAACATGCTTATGTGTAGAGTTGAGCAAGAATCTAAGGCAAAGTGTAAAGAGACAGATACAAAATGAAGGCAGAGATGACTAACTTCTGTCCTGCTTTTATTTATGCATTGAGTATCTATAGGCCTTAGCGAGGAGTCAAAGTGTTTTTAGCAAAAGCAGCCTAAGTACCTGTTATATTCTGACTCAATAATTTCAGTTGTACTATGTTCAAGTTCAGTGATTTGTTTTCTGCTGGCTCAAATTTTCTGTTGAACTCTCCCAGTAAATTTTTCATTTTCAACCCCAGAATTTCTTTATGATTCCTTTTTAAATTTTCTAATACCTTAATGATATTCTAATTTTATTCATACATGCCTGATTTCCTTTATTTTTTATCCACTTTTTTCCTTTAGTTCTTTGAGCATACTTAAGACTACTATTTTAAAGTTTTTGCCTGGTAAATCTAACCTCCATAGAATGGTTTCTGTGAATTTATTTGTTCATTAGAATGATTATATTTTCTTGTTTCTTTGTATGCTTTGTGTTTTCTGTTATTGTTAGAAACTGATCATTTAAACCTTTTCTTTTTTTGTACTAGGGATTGAACAGGAAGGCTTAACCACTGAGTTACATCTCCAGCCCTTTTTCTTTTTTCTTTAAATTTTGAGATAGGGTCTCACTAAGTTGCTTGAGGCCTTGCTAAGTTGCTGAGGCTGGCTTTGAACTTGCAATCCTCCTGCGTCAACCCCCACCCCGACCCCAGCCCGTAGAATTACAGGCATTTGCCACCATGCTTGGCTCATTTAAATCTTTTAATGTAATTACTCTCAATATCAAATTCTCCCTCACCCTGAGTATGCTGCCTTTTTAATTACTATAATATCCTTCTACCTGATCAGTGATATTCCTAAACTCTTCCTGAAAACACTAAGTTCCTTCTCATGTACAATGCCGACATTTCTGCTTCTCAGCTGTGTAAAGCTAATGTTTTAGGAGAGAAGTCTTTGAGAATTAGAAGCCAATGTGAAAACAAACAAACAAAAAATTCACCTTTCCCAGTGTTTGTGTACTGGCTGTCTGCTGTGGTACTCCTTCAATCTTTAACGAGGCTTGCACTGAGCCTAAGAATCAGCCCAAAGTGAAAGGTCAGACTCTTCTTGAGTATTCCTGAGCATAGACCTTTCTTGGCTTGGCCATGTGCATGCATGGCTTACTAAATTATCTAGTATGCATGCTACTTTGGAGTATTTTGATTTCTAAAAGACAAATAAAAACAAAACCATATTCCAGGGGTTTTTTCACCCAGGCCTTAGGTGATCTATGGTGTTTGTTTCTGTTTATATTTTTGTTTTTGTTATCTTTTGCCCCAAGCATCTGAGAACTGTTAAGTTAGGCTTACAGTAGTACCTTTGAGCACTTTTACTTTTGAGTACTTTTGAGAGTAATTTATATATATATATAAACAGTTTTACAATAGGTCTGCTTCTATTTCTCCAGAATCAGTGAGTTCCCCAATTAGAATTCAGGCAATGACTTCTTCAAAACCAAGACTGCCATTCAAAGGTGAAGGATGGGGCTAGGGTAAGTAAAAATGCCTCAAAACTTTCCTACCATTTTGAATTTGCCTTTAGTTTGACTCAGGATTTTGTAGTTTGCGGTAAACTTTTGACTTTTTTCCAGATATCTGAAAAATTTGATTCTGACAGTTTCTGCTTATTTTTCATGTTTCTGAAGAGTAATGAGACTTTGGAGCTGCCCACTCTGCCATTTTGCTGTCACTTTCTTTATGCCCACTCTTGAAAGGGATGTTTGAAATACTATGTTGAGGAACATAAGGCCAGGTTAAGTCAAGTGGGAAAAAAATGTCAAAATTGATCAGTTTGGGCTATGGGAGAAGAGTATAACATCAAATCGTCCAGTTTCCAACTTTGGACAAGCCTAAACAAATACTACGTGACTTTTCGCAATACAGTCCAGAACAGAGACAGAGTTTCTAGAATATCATTCTTGTCCTGACCAGAAATGCTCTAAATTAGACCTCTGCATATACTATTGAAGCCAGAGTTAAAGGCAGGCAGTCAATATACATAGGTAATCCAGTGGGATCTAGAGAATGAAGGCCAGTGAAAGAAGGTCTGGATAGTTGGAAGAGATTAAAATATTCAATGCCTTCAGAGCCCTTCCTCCACCCCTATCAAGATAACCTTCCCCTGCTCCAATTTGTTGCTAAGGTAACCTGTCTCAGGGATTGTCCTTCCCTACAGGGAGTTATAAAAGTTGTTAATAAATGCACTCTGGTCCCCCTTCCTGCTTGGCCCCTCCAGTCCATCTGCTTCTCACCTTTTGGCCATCCCATCTGGGCCATATCACATAAACAGGAAGGAGAGAGATAAGAGGAAGAGAGAAGGAGAACAAAGGAACCTAGGACATAAGGAAAAGGCAGAACATGCTCAGTTCTTAGGATATCAGAATACCAGCTTCCTCCAGTCTATGTTATCCCTCTTTTTAATAAACTCTGTTTTATATGCTTGCCTCAGTGTGCTTCTCTAATGCTGTACTTCAACATGTGAGGAAGCAGGACTCATCACCAATAACAATAACCGGGGTATCATTATCTGACAAGAAGCATATTGCTGACTCACAACGTACTTGTGCCTCCAGTCAGAGAATGCTCTTAACAATCTAGCCTGATGAATAAAGAGAACTTAATGTTATACACCTAACATTTAAATCTTGACTTTACCTTTTACTACCATAAATTGAAACAATGAATTATGATATATTGTCTTAAGTATGTTCATTTCTAAGAGTTTGTTAAAACTAGCAAGCAAGATATCTCTGACTATAATTTGATTTACTAAAATTGATTATTACTATTATAAATGTTAGAGTAGTACTAACTATGGCCCTCAGCTACTAAGAATGTAAATAGCAGGAGGTAGTGAGATTTCTCATAAATAGCATAATAATACTCATATATCTTGATTTTTCCCTGGATGATTTCAGTATATATCCCTTGTTCCAACATAAGAATACTGTCTTCTTTCAACTTTAAAGGATACTAGTTTGGGTAAATATATATTGCCATAGTTGTGGTGCTATAGACATCACACAATTGTATACTGATATCCTAGAAAGAGAGAGGTTCAGACAGAAAAGAATGACCTTCATACAGGAAGTTTCACAATAAATCTAGTTCTTTGGGTTCCCTCCTTCCTTTTTCATTTTTGTTAGCTGTCTCACCATTATCTTCTTCATAGTAGCAAAAACTCAGTATTAGTTGAGCACATTGCTACCTAGAGTAAAAGACAACATTTCCTATCCTTCTCAGAATTTGCCAATAAGATGACTAAGTTCTGAACAATGGCATGTAAGTGTTGACTGGGATAACTAGGAAGGTAATTAAGATAAGATGCAAGTTACAGAAATTTTTAAAAAAGGATCCTTTTCATTAGACACAGTATTACTTCAATACATTCCCTCTTGGAGCTGCCATATGGACTCAATGACTAGTACTGCAGCAGTCTTTTTGGGCCTCCTACTGAAAGTATGGATAAGTGACATTCTGGAATGATACAGAATGCAGTTAGAGACCAAGGTCCCTGATGCATTAAAGTCTTAATTACAAGCAGTTAACTACTTGATATTTCAAAGACAGAAATTCATTCATGTTTTGTAAACAACTACCTTCTACGCCTCTTGATCTCAGACTATCACAATCCTAATATATAGAGAATTTGTTACATGGGCATGGGACAGGGCAGTATAAGAACCTCAAGAGTGTCCCCTATATTATGGACTGAGAAGCTGGTAACACTTTAAATACAATGACAAAACCTTTGGTCAAAATGCTGCCTGCCATTCCTTGAAGAGAAGACAAAAGGTTGTATGAAAAGCAGATCAGATGACCTTAAAGGGATGTGTAAAAATATGAGGATGTTGTCTGTATTAGCTGCTTCTGGCAGTTTTTAACCAAGTTTCAGGAGACTAGAACCAATTCTGGTGCAGGAGGTGATGTTAAGGAGTTGCTTGCTCTCTCTTTGACTGTGTGTGTGTGTGTGTGTGTGTGTGTACGCTTTTCTCCTACAACATAAATGCATTAAATTTGAAGCCTTTCAGGATTTAAAAAAATAAAAAAGACAATTGCTTTATGTTCCAAACTGAAACACTTTTAAGTTTACTCCTAAGAAGCAGCCTTAGCAGGAGATAAATCACTGGTCCCAGAGCTTTTAAAAAGGCCTTCCATTAATAGTATTCTGTCAGACAATGGGAAGCAGGCAAGTATCAAAGATCAGATTAAATACATTGTCTTCACTTGCACCCTGCACAACTTATTCTTATAAGTGGTTTCAAGTTACAAACAAGCTTAGAAGCAACATGATCTGAAAGTCAAAAGAACAGTGACAGCAACTGTCAGTGTTTTAAAAGTGAAAACTGTACCAATAGGGAAAGGGCTTTAGGATCTTTGCAGGCTTCAAGAAAGGACACCCTCCATTGCTCACGTTAGAAATAGTCATGGAGGGTCATGAAGAAGAAAGACCCCCCCAAGAGGGCACTGCAAAGGACCAGAGAGGACAATGGCAAATAATGTAACCATAGAATCAAATATTCACCAGGTTCAGGGGTGCCCCTATTCCTGCCTAAAACGATTTCATCATTTTGATGGTTTAATGACTCCAGGGTTTACTATTTTAAAGTTGATCCAAATGGAATTTTTATGTCATTCTTGCTGTTCCTTATCTTCTGCATGTGTTTCAGGCAGATAAGTTGTTTTTTGAATCTATTAAGTCATCAACAATAAAGAGCTACACCTAAACCTAACAGGGAAATGAGCAAATATACAGATACCCTGACTTTTCAGCTAGATTCATAACTGTATGAACCTCTCTGCAGCTTGCTGTCACCATGTCACTAAGGTTTAGGCAATAAGTTATATATGAAAGAAGTAGGTACTTATGAAAACCGTTTAAAAACCCATGGAGTACTTCCTATTTACTTTTTTTTTTTTTTGGTACTGGGGCTTGAACTCTGGGGTACTCAACCACTGAGCCACATCCTCAGCCCTATTTTGTGGTTTTTATGTAGAGACAGGGTCTCACTGAGTTACTTAGCACCTCGTTGTTGCTGAGGCTGGCTTTGAACTCACGATTCTGCTGTCTCAGCCTCCCAAAGTGCTGGGATTATGGGCACGCGCCACTGCGCCCAGCACTTCCTACTTTTCTTACTCCATTCTAATAAGTAGGAGGCAAACCAGATTGTGAAAGTTGTAGCAGCCACATCAGATCAATAAGGACCCTTGAGATCAAGGATAATCAAGAAAAGAGCTACAAAACAGCAAGGGACCCCCACATCCGCTTTAGACTATTTACTTCAGTCTTATTTTATTTGACAGAAATTAACTTCTTTTCACTTAAGTTATTATTATTTAGTATGTTTTCCGTGTGTGTGTGTTTGTGTGTTTAATGTGACCAAATTAATACAAAGAATATATTCTCTTACACATATCAAAGGCTGAGTGAGCGTGATGATAATTTTATTGGACTTTTCTATCCACCAAGATTTAAACAAGCGAGGGAGAGAGAGAGAGAGAAAGATTGATTTATACTTACCCTGAGAAGCTATATACTAAGCACTTTCAGTACATCAACCTTAATTCAGAATAATTGCCTTGATCATTTCTACATGTCCCTTATTTTTCTAAAGGGTTTTAGTTTACCTAACTGCAAAATTATCATTGTATATTTCAAATTTATACTTAACAACATTATTTTTTTTGCAAAGCACATTTTCCTATGTCTACTGTTTTCTTAACCTTTCAACACATTTGTAGATGGAATTTCTCCAAAGTTTTTATATTACATAGTAAGCAAACCATGGATAATGAAAGTTATATAATGCTGCTGAGATTTCTTCCTTCCAGAACTAGGGTGTTTCTTTTCCCAGTTGTCAGGTCTTCTAGGGATGTGGGTCTTGGCATGATCAGATGGCTAAAGAGGGCCTCCTTGCACTCTAGTTCCCAACAATGAGCAGAGGTACAAACCCATTCTTTTAAAATCTTGTCTCTTCCCTCTGTAGGTGACATGTAGGGATAAGACTGTAGTTGGGCCAGTTATAGAAGGCTTACTTGCCTAAAGAAAGAATTCTCTGTTGAATTCTGAAAAGTATGGGTAGAGGTCTGAGGCCTTGGTTATATTGGTACTTGGTTATTTTAATCAATTAATCTATTTATTCACCTGCCTTCTTTATTTACTCATTTCTATTCTGTGCTGGGTCACTTGGTGGGTTGTAGAGACATTTGGACAAATTCAACAGGATAGTCTCTTTTGGCACTTACTCTATAGGGATATAATTACTGCCAATCTAGAAGTGTAGAGAAAAGACTAAGAAGGCAATATGGTGAAACTTGGTCTCATAAACCATTATACTGGATTAGCCATAGCTGTGCATATTCACCTCCAGTAAGTGATGCCAAGAGATGAAGGTTTTCATTGCTGGGAATCAAATCATATGGAAACTTCTCAGATTTTTATCTCATAAAGCTGGTATTTGTTTGGAAGCACTGGTGAGTCCAGAATTCAAAATTGTCTACAAGTCCTGATTTGTGAAATTAGTATCTAGGTCATACCTAAGATGACCAGTGTTCACCCCACCCCATTATCACCAACAACATACTCCACTGTTATGGACAACATACCATACATTATCAGAAGTCATTGGAAAGCAACTGTATATTTTTCGTAGAGGAGAATATGGCACCCAGGTCCTAAAGTATCGAAGCTACATGTGTTTGGCACAAATGTTCTAACCTGGTCTCAGTCAAAGACATATATATAAACTATCTTTTCCTGGGATTATCACATGATGATATTATCAAAGACAAAGTGCTTTATCCATGGAAGGTTATCAGATAAAAACTTCTGTGATGACATACATTGCATTAATGTAAGTGTCATGAAGTTATCAAGGCTGAATCCCTTTGAAAATATTCTCATAGGTTGTCCCACACATTTAGTTGTGGCTATGGAAAAATAATATGTATATCACTGGAAAAATGGTTTTACAGAAGCACTATACACAATGTACCAATATCACAGAGAAAAGCAGCACTGGCATCTGCTTCAATATGACGTCTTCTCCACCTGACACCCTGTACGATTGATTATTTCAAAGCTGCTTACATCTACCTATATCAGAGAAAGAAGAGTCAAATTTTATTAATCTATACGATGACAAAGGGAATTTTGCTGACAAATCAATCATGTGACCATATGAAGAAAATTAAACAGACATCCTGTTCTGTTTTGTGTTTGGAGGGATAAACACAAAATTAGAAATCTATAATGACCATATTGTTATTAAAGTTGACTTAAAAATTCCATATTTTATTTAAGAATATTGTCTCAGTAAAAAAAAACAAAAAAAGTTGCCTCACCCATGGTTAAATTCTTGCCCTTATAAGATCAAAGTTTATCTCATGTGAGATAAAAAACAGTCTCATCAATGATTAGTCAGTAGTGTGGTATAAAGGCTTGGCCCTCTTACTTAAACTGGAAATGATTCTGAAGGGTCATCACAGCTCTACAGCTCTGTGTGTGATCTGCTGAAACCTTTTCATCAATTAAAATCCAGCTGAACTTCTTCTACTGCTGTTTTCCCACTGCCCAGTCTTTTTTCCTCACTCCATCACATGCATTAATCCCAGTAAATTTAAAGAGCTTTGCTTTTAATTAGTTGTATGCTTTGGGAAAAATACTTCTTATTTATTCTACAAATCAAAGTATTAGGTAATCTCTAAAACCTTCCTACTTTTCTGTACTCTATCACCCATCTTACCTAGTCCACATCTTCCCCCCAAAATATGTGGAAATAGAGGGAAATCATCTCAATAAACTTCATGCATGTCAATCTCTGTCCCTGGAACACTAAATTAGATATCACTTATCTATTAAGTTTAATGTAATTGCATTTCTTTATCAAACTTGTCCATATGATATGTAGTTCTGGTAATAAGGAATGGAATTAGAATGTATAACTTTATAAATTTTTAGTCATTATCACAAATCCACAAGACAATCACATAGAAAAGAACCAGAGAGTATTCAAGTATTATATCAGTTGTATATTCCTGTATAACATATCACCCTTCATTTATTGATTTAAAGATCAACCATTTACATATCAGGATTCTATATGTGGGCTGAGTGGTTTTTCTGCTAGTTTCACCTGGGCTCACTGATTTGTCTCCATTCAGTTAATGTGTCCACTGAAATATGGACTAGACTTATCTCTGGCTAGAATTCTCTCTTTATGTAGTCTTAAGAACCATAGATTGGCCTTCTTTATATAATGATCTCAAAATGTAATCCCCATGCAGGAGCACTTTTAAAACTATACTTGTTTTACTTTTGCTGATGTTCCACTGGCCAAAGCAAATGACAGGGGCAGCTCAGAGTTAACGCAGGATGGAACCATAAAAGAGCAAGCATGTATGACAGTGTGGTTGTGCTACTATCCCTGATTTACTGAAGAAGGAAGAGAAACAATAAGTAACTTACTTAAAGGTGTTGAGCTATAAAGTAGAGGAAATGGAATTTTAATCTTAACAGTTCAGTTTCAAGATCATGTACTCATATATACTCCAGTTTTCCCTCTTTTCCATATTTTTTTCTGGGGAAGGAGGTGGACTGTGTAGGATGGGTGATAGAGTACAGAAAAGTCAGAAGGAAGAAAGGATTTTAGAGATTACCTAGTGCTTTGATTTATAGAATAAACAAGAAGTAGTCTTCCCAAAGTATGCAACTAATTAAAAGCAAAGCTCTTTACATTATATATCCTAGCATTTGCTTCTATGTCAAAATATTATAAAAGTTTTGGAATATTCAATTTTGTAAAATTACAGATGAGATTGCATAGATTCAGACATTCATGATGTATAAAGATGGATACCTTTCACTAAATTAAAGAGCACCAGGACTAGAGGATGCCCACTGCAGTGTAAAAGATAAAAGGGATTTATGCTTTGTACTTTACTGCTTTACACAGTTGGTAGTAAACATATGCAAGTCATTATCCTGGAAGGGTATATAGTCTGAAAATATAAATAGGTTCAGGAAAGACTTAGATAAATTCATGAATGAAGTTTATAATAGGTTACCAAAAGGAAGTTAGGGATCACAGACTCCCTGAGGTTCGGGTGTGGAGGGCAACTAGCATGCTTTCCTGAAAAACATCAAAGAAACTATGCTGGATCTCTGGATTTGATGTGACTCAGTATGACAGTTATACTCTCATAATCTTTACATAACATTCTCCAATCCATGAAGCTGTATTCATCTAATGATATGATTGAGCTTCATGCATTTATTTTAAAAATATTTGTAAAATTACTCCTTTGGTTTTCCATCAAGTTTCACTTCTTGAACAGATCTTTATAATATCATGTAATTTTATTTGCTCCTCTGTTTTCCTACTACTTTCTACTAATTCATTTTTATATCAAATATCGTTCACCTCTTACTTATTTCTACTATCTTAAAAAATCTCTCTACATTCCTGTTATCTTTTTCTTTTCTCTCCAATTTCCTTTCATCTCTTTCTAACCTTTTGCCTTCAATATATTTTAAGCTTTCTTTTAACTTTATATGATGATACAGGAGATATATTTCAGTGGGCCCTGGTATGTGACTGACTCTTTCCTTTTATTATTGTAAAATAAGACCATGATCCAGTCAAATTTCAAATCGCATAAAATAACTTTAGAAAAATATGTAAATAATGCCATAACATAAATAGGAGAGAACAAAAGCAAGCACATATGCCAAAACTTACATTAGTATACATAGTTTCCACTGACATCATATAAAATAAGCTCTAAAAACAACAAATCTAAAAGTTATATAAAGTGATGTTTGAAGTAAATACTTAAAGAAAATGTTGGTTTGGTTTATTTAGAAAGAAAGATTCACAATATGAAATTGGTCTAAAACTATCTCTGCTACCAGAATAAGTAAATAAGTGAAAAACACTTTTGCTTCTACATGGAAATTTTTGCTTTAAGGATACTTTATTTTGTTGCCAAAATATATTACAATTTAAAGTGCATATTAGAATAAAGTTATTTATTATAAATTTTAAAACAAAAATGTTATAATAAATTTTTGGTATATTAATTTCTAGAAAGCATACACAAAGTTCTGTTTTTACAAAGATATAGATATATATATACATACATCTATATACATATGTATATTATACATCTTAATAATCTAACATGAAAAGGAAACCTTACCCAACTTTGGAAAATGTTATGCTGATTTCAAAAGTTTTTAGAAATACTTCACCATTTTGTTGAATAACGAAAACTCTAGTAACACATTACCAATAAAGTCATTTTTCCATTCATTTTCCATTTCTACTATAATTACTATGATGTGCTTTAATGATTTCCAAAATTTCTTGATTTTTAGCTTAATGTTGAAATTATTAATTTTGTTTAGCCATACTTCCAAGTTATATTTTATTAAAGATATTTGTCATATATCATAGGTAATACCATGCTTTTTATTATTCTATAGGCATTTATTTAGGGCCTACTATATTCTAAACACCCTTAACTGTGGTGATTGTATCAATTACTTAGTAAATTACAATAACATAACCATTTATCCCAATATCCTACTTCACTAGCTCTCTCAATTTCCTCTAAGTCCTTTTTAATCTATCACAGAGGACATCTGGATTTTTTTCAACCATATTGTTCCATGTTTTGCCAAATGTCAAAAGCAAAAACTCTCTTGCAAATAAGACAGAGTCATGTTCTCTAGAATCTGTTCATTAGATTCACCTATGATAAACAACAATTTAGAAGCAATTTCAAGAAACAAGTGCTCTCTGGGATCCATTTCATGGCAAAGGAATCCACTTTTCCACAGCAAAATGCCAAAGTCTTTTAGAGCAATGAATAGTGGCCAACATCATCAATACTATCTGCCAGGGCTGTGACAAAACCCAGGCAATAGGGTTTCCACTGAAGCTATGCCTCAATGTAATTTCAGTCTTTCTGGTACGTTAGTTTAAAGTTTGCTTTTCAGGCCAGGAAAAAGCTTTTATGAATTTTCTAACAAACTTTAATGCATTGCTTCCTCCCTATACTAGTTTAAAATGGGTTCACTCCAGGTAAAAATTTAATCCAATAAATTCATGAATATCTTAACTCTTTTAAGGGTAATATCAGTATTTTATGAGCATTTTCTGTCTGCAAAGACTGGAGTCTATTGACTGTATCTCTTAATTGCTTGCATCCCTATGCTACTCTTAAACTTACTATAGACCATTCAAACACCTGACTTCTCTGCCTGAGTAAATGAGCATGGCTGAAGAAATTCAATCATTTGTGACTGCATGTAGTTTAAAAGAAAAAGTAGAGCTAAAATATCCAGGTTATATTGTTGAGTGAGCAAAGCAAGTTGCTGCTGATGTAAGTAGTTAGCTAGATGGGTGATTTCATAATAGATTCTCTCTCTTAACACCCACTCTTGACTCTTCCCAAAGGAAACACAGAAATTGAAATATACATTCTCAGACTTTCATGCTTTCAGATTCCAAATGTGATTGAAGTTCCACCAATTAATTTGCTTAAAACATTTAAGTTGGAAGGAAGAGAGAATTCAGTAGACATAATTATTTTTCCATTTCAAATTATCACAGAAACTTCCCAATATGGTTGTTTCCTAAATCAGAGACAGGAGATTTATCAGTCATAGCAGAAACAATAATATTATAGTATCATTACAGCTGTATATGGAATCCATTCTTTTAAGCCTGTCCAAAAATACATTTATGCTGAGACTAAGTAAAGTGGTTACTGTTGTTTAGAACTAAACTCTAACCAGTATTGTATGATCATACTTGTATGTATCCCAAAGTGTGTAATAGGCATCTGTTAATACTTTCTTAGGGCATACAAAGGTCAGATCCAATTGGTGTGGGTTTTATCTCACATGCATCCATTTCAACTAGAGAAGCTCCACTATTCATTACTTTGTCTTCCTTCCTTTATTCTTTCTTGCTTATCAATTTTTACCAATCCATAATAGATTACTTTTTAAACAAATTATATTGCTTACAAAAGAAAAATAAAGTATAAAAGTAACTGACATTAAGTGGTTAAGTGTAGAAGAGTGAATAAATAATTACCCTAATTCCTACCTAAACATGTGGCTGAAGTATAGCTCAGTGATACAATGTTAGCATGCCCAAGGTCCTGGGTTCTACTGCAAATACAGCAAAAAGAAAAGAAAGATTGTATAAATGTAGAACACTCAAACAATAGAAAAGAAAACACTAATGGTTAAGGAGTTTCAACATGCTGGAAAGCTGAAATATAACTGAATCTACCAGAAAAAAAGAAAGCTGGCACTTAAGCAACAAGATGCAATGTCTAAAAACAAGACAGTAGGTATGTGTGAAAATAGATTACTAATTGAGTCAAACAGAGGAGAGCAAATCACCAAATCTGAATAAACCTCCACCAGGTGTTATCCCTTACCTAACATAGTGAGGTCACCCCCTGGGGAAATTAAAACCATGAAATACAGGAACTAAGGAAAGGGCACTGCTGAATATAAAAGTGAAGTATGATATTGAAAACAAAGGCAATGAAGAAAATTGCCTTTGAGATCCACACCCCTTTTGTCCAACCAATCCTCAGAAAGTTGGAAGTTGGAAGCTAGATAGGAGACTAAGGCAGGAAATAAAGGACTTCACATGGGGAAACTGCCAAGTCTAAAGAAAAAGGCTGACAGATATGTTACAGGAGTTTCCTTAGTGAAATATTCCACATCTTCCTTCTATGGTGAAGCTCACCATTCATGAAATGCCATGCATGTATGATCTAGCAATCATCTACTTATTCTACACTCTTCATTATGAATTGTCAGCCAAAGCTCACTAGTAATTTGAATAAAAAACCTGCTAACATGAAAGATGAAGAGTAAAACAAAGAATTAAGAAAAATGTAATGCAGGAATGAAAAAAGAGCATCTTTGCCAACTATAAAATCTTGAGATTATAAGAGATATTGCAATTATAAATAAAAAGAGGGCACTACAAAAACAGAGGAGATGTCATGGGTTCCAGGAGGAACTCTTGGTAATTCCAGAATATAATCATAGTAATATATTGGGGGGAAAACAATAGAACTTTCAAAGGAAATTTGTGGGAATTTCCCAAAAGCAATATTAAAATGTTAAAAAAATTGCAAATCAAAGAAAAATTGCAGGAAAATTTTAAAATTGTGATTTCTACCACCCTACCTAAAAGGATAATGGACAGAACTGAGTAATTGATTAGAAGAATACTGGCTAAGAATGTAAACTATTTTTTGTTTTTTGTCTAAAGCACAGAATATCTAAAATGAAAAGATCCACCGAATAGCCAAACAAATCAGTACCATATTAAGAAATATTAGAGTAATAGTAACAAAAAGACAAATCCAAAAACTTTTATGATTAAAAAGTGGGGACAAAATTACAAACTCTTAGTAATCAAATTGGCATTGAACTCATTAATGGCAAAACTGGCAGCTAGAAGACAAAGAAAATGCCTTTGAAATATCTAGAGAATTGTCTCTAATAATGAACATTTTGCCATTCAAATGTAAGGTTAAAAATATTTTCAAACAGGATTTCAAAACTTATTTTCAAATATGCAAGTTCTCAAGAAAGATCTCCAAGTTCCAGGGTACTTTCTTCAAGAGGCTTCTTGAAGATGTGTTTTCTCTAAAAGGAGAAATAAACAAAACAAAGAAACAAAGAACTGAATCAAGAGAGAGGCAGAGGGATTTACTAGGGAAACAGACTCCTTGTTAAGAGCCTGTTGGCTCTTAGAGAAAACAGTAATTGAAAGAAAGACATCATGCACAGCTATACATACACACAAAGAGATAACAAAACACTATGATTGACCATATAAGTAGAACTTTTATGATTTTACAATTCTTTTACAAAATGTAGGGATAAATTATTAATATGCTTTAGAGTATTATGAAATTATAAAATAAGGCACTTAATTCCAGAAAATTTTAAAAAATATGGTGTAGAGAAGTTCATTTATTTAATTGTCTATATTTTGGCACACCTGAAAACTATATTATGTAATCATGAAGAGAAATTACTGAACATTGATTGACCTAAAATTCATAATGTACAAGACAGATGTAGAGAGAGCAAGTATATTTCCTGTGTCTGAAATTGTATATTTAATTTTAAAAAATATAAATATTTTTATAAATATTTATATTTGTAAAAAATTTATATAATTTATAAAATTTATATAATTTTAAAGAATTATATAAATAGAATATATAAGATAGAATTGTATAATTATAAGTGTATTATTTAAAAATATGGATCATAATACTGAAGAAACAAGTGGGAATGTTAAGAGGATTTACTCAGGGAATTGGAGATGGAAAGATCTGAGATGTTAGATTGCTGTTTGTATATGCCTCTGGTTTTATTTGGTATTCATACACAGAATTTTGCTAAAATAAAAACTAAAAATATAGACAATATAAACATAGATGATAAAAGACTACACTTACACCAATTAGATAGAACTTATTATTTCCATTTTGCAAAGAGACACAGAGATCAAAACCGTAGCTAAGTGTTTGGCAAAGTCAAGATCTACATGTATACGTTTTCCTGAGTCTAGATGCATCTATTTTCTACCATATTATAAACTGCTTCAAGATTCTCTCAAAACTGAAGTCACATTATGAAGAAGAAGGGTTTTGTGGAATGATCAGAGAGAGAAGTCGTGAGGTTGGGGGAGGGAGGGAATATTTTATTTATATTGCACTTAATGCTTAATTCTTTAGTCAAGTATCTAAATGAATAGCTGGCAAATGTAATCAATCCTTACCTAAATGTTTACTCAATACCTATACTGATACTTAAACAGAACGTATAATATGTTTTTCTTATTTTAATACTAGAGGAAGGATAATATAATATATTAAATTAAATTCTTCTGTATCACTTAAGAATATTCTCACTGAAGAATCTAGAAACAAAATTATTTAAATCCAACTACAAAAGAAGCTGAAATAACAATATATAATCAAATAAAATAATCTTATAGTATTAAATACATTGTTTTGCCTCAAACACAAAGGGCTTCTGTTAGTCACCTATTTTTAAGCAAGAATATTCATAATATGAAAATAAAATCAATCACTTAATATTTTCAATTATATAATTATTAGTGAGAAATTATCTACAAAATGTGTGTTCATATTTATATCCATGATCATTCAAAAGTGTGAGAGCATATATAAACTACAGAAATATATCTGAATACTATTGTTTATTAATTAGAGTACATGAAAATGTTCATATTACAACTATTTGATGAGCCCTTTTCTTACCACATTTTTCATTTGCTCTTTTTTGTTTTGTTTTGTTTTGTTTTGCTTTTTAATCATTCTAACTCAGTGAAGCTTCCACAATTCCCAAAGTTGTGTAATTCTCTTTGGTTCTTGCTTCAATCTGCAAGTGCAAAGAACGCATCCTTTATTCATTTGTATGAGTGTTCTCTGTAGCTCCTGACATCCTTTTATGCATTTTCTCAGGGACCACAAGAATGACATTCCTCTTCAAATCTTTCTCATTGTCCTTTAAAGTTCCAGCTTTTGCCATAGCCTTTTGTAGAAAGAAGATTCCCTATCCCACAGCTACATTCCATCAGTTCTGCTCATTATCACTTGGAGGCAGCTTCAGTTCCTCAGTATATTCATCTTTCTTTGGTCCAAATCAATAGATCATTTTAAATCAGTGCACTGAAGACTGAAAGACCATCTTTTATTGCAGGCTGGTAGTTCAGTCGTAAGGGAGTGAATGATTTCTTGGGGCTTGTGGTCCATAATTATATTAACCTTGGTCCCATACCAAGCTATTTGAAATTTCTCACACCTCATTACCAGTCAATGGGTCCTTTTTTGTATAAGAATTGCATTGTTTGACTTTGAAAGACATGTTGTTAAAATCCCTTTACAGGTTAGTGGTGTTTCTTATGAAGAGTGGAACAAATTTCATGGTCAAAGTCAAAATTTTAGCATCCTTTTTATTACAAGCATATCTAACCCTGTGGATTCCAGAACAGTCTGTATTATTTCAAATGAGTTAGGAGAAAGAGGGAGAGAGAGAGAGGAGAAAAAATGTTTTACCAATTGCCATCTTAATAATGTGCTTTACATTTTAGCAAGTAACTCTATTATATATTTGTTTAGCATTTTCTAAATTAAAATATTACCTCAAATGATAAAAAGCAAACTAGCAATAATAATGACTTATTTATATTTTTAAACTATTTTAGCACCATTGGTCTTAATCCTGCCTTGAATTTTAAAAAGAGAAATAGTTTGGGAAGGAAAAAGAAAGTTTACCAGATAAACTTGCTATCTGTGAATTATTTCATTGAGAAAGTATTGGACATCTTTGAAATGAATTGACAATTTAGAATTCAGCCTAAAGTCTTTTTAAAAAAATCAAATCAAAACCATATTATATATATTTTACTAAATCCTAGTGAGGAAATAGGCTTTCAGTAGTTTAATCTAAATGACATTTTATGTTTGATTTCCATTGAATGATTAAAAAGTATGAAGGCTTTTTCATCCAAAAGGAATGTTGGGAGACAAAAGGGAACTATATAAAATCCCAACTGTTCTTTTTTACTAGAAAACAGTTGAAATTAGATGAGCAAAAGGGCAATTGTTTGTAGTGGGCATCACTTAAGAATTTTTTTAAAATAATGCATTCATTCAGAATATGAAAGAACAAACTCCCTGCTCTATATAGATAGGTATAATGATTTATCCCTGGATGAAAAGTTGCAATCTAAATTTATGGTAGCAGCAAAATTAAAGTTCACATAGTTTGAAAATTTGGTTCATCAACTGTCTAGAAAACTTAGGTAGTGTTGATATACTTACAAAACCTTGCGGGGGGGAGGGGCAGATAAAGTCTAACACTCATTTTCTAACTCAATGTTTCAAAATTATCTTACCCATCTCTCAAGTATCCAGTTTTCCTAAATAATCAGATCTTATTGTTAGGGATAAAAACATTCTGGGACATATATTACAAAATAAGATTCATATAAAATAATCACAAAACTGGGTACTATAATTCATAATATTTTCTGGTTATCCCAAGTATCAAATTTTTATTGTTTAAAAAAACACTGGAGAGCTTATTGGTCCAGTTTATTCCCAAGTAAGAATAGAACATTGATAATTTTAAGGCATCTTTTTGGCCTTTGGACATGATATGGGTAATTTTTCAAACTATAGCCCTACAAATTTCATATATATATGTAAATCTTTCAGTATTTATTTTAGGCCATAGAAATGTTTACTTTAAAATAACCAATACCTATTTTAAGTCAGATTTAATATTTTAAGTTCCATTGTTTGATTGTGTTATAAATTTTGAAAATTTTTTCTTTCATAAATAGTTTATGAAGATTAGATTAAAATAATTGTAGATGTAATTGCCCCTCTGAATTTCTATTTAACTCTGTATTTAAATGTTTCTCAAGTTGTATATCATGAGTCAATGATATAACTGAGATGTTCACATTTGCACAAAAATTTGCTCACTGGCTACTTAATTTTCTCCCCCAGTTTATAGTGTTTTCTCTCACAGGGATGACTTTATTATTGTTATTATTATTGTTGCTTAAAGCTTTGCTTATGTCTATTGCAAGATTTCCTAACCTTTGTAATACTATATTCTCTAACCTCCATTGGTGTCCAAGGATGTTTATAAATTTTGAAAATTTTGAAATTTTCAGAATTCAACAAAAATATTACTTTCATTCAGTTTCTTATGCAATTACATAAAACATTGTGTTTTTTTAAAAAAACTAATATTCACACAGAATACAGTAAGCATTTTGAAATAAACATATTACAATTTTCTGGGAAGCTTATTTATTATAAAAAACTATGGAATTTGTCACCATATAGTATCTAATTTAGATATTATATGTCACCATATAGTATCTAAAATGAAAGAATGATAATTACATATTTACTTAAACATCCATGCAATTATTCAATATAGTATTTTTACTGATTCTTTTTTAGTTATATATAGCATTAAGATTCACTTTGATATAATTACAAAAGCATGGAATATAATTTGTTCTAATTCAGCCCCCAGTATTTCCCCTTTCCCTTCCCTCCTCCCTCCCCTGATCTCCTTCCCTCTACTGATGTTTCTGCTATTTAATTAATAGTTTTTTTTTTAAATTAGTCTCTAGTGGATGTATATGATGTTGAGATCCACATGGTATATTCATATATGTACATAAGAAAGTTAGGTCAGATTCATTACACTGTCTTTCCCTACCTTATCCATTATCCCTTCCCTTCATTCTCATTCATTTACTCCACTGATCTTTTTTTCTATTCTTTACCTGCTTCTTCTTTATTTTGGATTAACTTTCATATCAGAGGAAGTATTCAACCTTTGACTTTTGGATACTGGTTTATTTCACTTAGCATGATAGTCTCCATTACTGTCAAATGTTATAAAGCCATCCTTCTTTATGGCTGAGTAATATTCCATTGTGTGTGTGTGTGTGTGTGTATGTGTAACAGTTTCTTTATCTATTTATTTGTTCAAGGGCACATAGGTTGGCTCCATAGGTTGGGTATTGTGAATTTTGTTGCTATGAACATTGATGTGGCTGCATCACTGTAGTATACTGATTTTAAGTCTTTTTCATACTTACCAAGGAGTAGGATAGCTGGGTCATATGCTGGTTCAATTCCTAGTTTTTTGAGGAATCTCCATATTGCTTTCCAGAGTGGTTGCACTACTCTGAAATCCCCCCAAATAATGTACGAATGTACATTTTTCTCCATATCCTCACCACCATTAATTGTTACTTGTAAACTTGATAATTGCCATTCTGACAGGAGTAAGATGAAATCTCAATGTAATTTTAATTTGTATTTTTCTAATTGCTAGAGTTGCTAAACATTTTTTCTTATATTTGTTGATGATTTGTATTTCTTCTTTTGAGAAGTGTCTGTTTAGTTCATTTTCCCATGTATTTTTTTGGTTTATTTGGTTTTTTGGTGTTAAGATTTTTGAGTTCCTTGAATATCCTGGATATTAATGCCTTATCTGAGGAGCAGGTAGCAAAGATCTTTTCCCATTTTGTAGGCTCTTTCTTCATGCTCTTAATTGTTTCCGTCACTGTGAAGAAGATTTTGAACTTGATGTCATCCCCTTATTGATTTTTTATTTTATTCTTGCACTTTAGGAGTATTGTTAAGGACATCAGTCCCTGAGCCAACATTAAGTTACATTGTGGGGCCTACATGTTCTAGCAGTTGCAGGGTTTCTGGTCTAATGCCTAGGTCCTTGATACACTCTGAGTTGAGTTTTGTGCAGGGTGAGAAATACTGTTAAATTTCATCTTACTACATACGGATTTCCAGTTTACCCAGCACCATTTGTTTAAAAGGTTATCTTTTTTCCAACATGTGTTTCTGGCACCTTTGTCTAGTACCAGATAATTGTATTTATGTGGGTTTGTCTCTGTGTCTTCTATCCAGTTGGTCTTCATGCTTGTTTATACCTGCTTGGTACCAGTACCACGTTGTATTTGTTCCAATAGCTACGTAGTATAATTTGAGATCTGGTATTATGATACCTTCTGCTTTGATTTTCTTCCTAAGGATTGCTTTGGTTATTGTTTTTTTCTCTTTGAAATCAATTTCATAACTGATTTTTCTAGGTCTGGAAGAAGTCCATTGGAATTTTGATAGTAATTTCACTGGATCTGTATTCGTGCTTTTGGCAGTATGGCCTTTTGGCAATATATTTTTTTAATTTAATTTTTTTAATTTTTAATTTTTGTATTTGTTATAATTAGTTATACCTGATAGCAGAATGCATTTTGATCCCTTGTACACAAATGGAGCACAACTTTTCATTTCTCTGGCTATACAAAATGTAGTGTCACACCATATATGCAGTCATACATGTACCTAGGGTAATGATGTTCATCTCATTCCACCATCTTTCATGCTCCCATACCCCCTCTCTTTCCCTCCATCTCCTTTGCCCAGTTAAAGTTCTTCCATTTTCCTCATGCCCACCCCCATTATGGATCAGCATCCACTTATCAGAGAGAAGATGCAGCCTTTGGTTTTTGGGATTGGCTTACTACTATGGAAAGCAGTACGGAGATGCCTTTTGGAAATATCAATTTTACTTATTCAAGAACATGAAAAGTCTTTCCATCCTCTATATATTTATTTTGAAAGAAATCTTCAATTTCTTTCTTTAGTGTTGTGTAGATTTCATTGCAAAGATCCTTCATCTTTTTTGTTAGACTGATTTCCAAGTTTTTGTTTTGTTTTGAGGCTATTATAAATGGGACAATTTTCCTAATTTCTTTGTCAGCAGATTCATCATTGGAATATAGGACCATGATTGATTTATGAGTGTTGATCTTTCATCCTGCTACTTTGCTGACTTCATTTATGAGTTCTAAAAGTCATATGGTGGAATTTTGGGGGGAATTCTAAATATAAAATAAGATCCACAAACATCCTATTTTTAGAGAAAAGGTTTTCAATTTTTCTTCATTAAAAATAATGCTGCCATTGGATTTGTCATATATTGCCTTTACAATGTTGAGGTATGTTCCTTCTAGCCTTGGTTTTCCTAGTGTTTTAAATACGAATGGGTGCTGTACTTTGTCAAATGCTTTCTCTGCATCTATGGAGATAATCATGAGATTCTTTAAGTCCACAGCCAAAGAATGATGAACATGGGCCAAATGTCCAAACCTCAATGAAATTCAAACCAAGATTCATAATAATTTTGTGCACTCAACATGGTTCATTATAAATAACTCAAATGTCAACTTGATCATATAAATAGCTCTTTAACTTGAACAGTACTTGTTACACAAATAGCCAACAATGTACCTTAAATCCATTTGAATGTATTTCATCTAATGGTTTAAAGCACTAACTGGAATCAATCTTCCTCTTTTTTTTATTTCCTAGCTCTATTTTGTACTTGCTCCTCTTATCTCCATTCATCATCTTGCATTATCTGCTACTTCTTCAAATACCCACCATTCATCTATTTCTTCTTTCTACCTAAGTGTTAATTATTCTTTTATATTTTCCTTCTCTCTCTCTCTCTCTCCTTTTCTTTTTTTGCCTGATTTTTCTTCCTCCCTCCTTTTAGCCTTCATTTAAGGTTATAGGAAGTTTACTAAATTTAACAACTAATTTTTTATCTATTCCAGACTTTTATTACAAGTTTATACCTGGACTTGAGGAAATGTGGAGAACAATAGTAAGAAGTATTTCGTTCTCACAAAGTTGAATAGACTGCAGCTTGGCTCTTAAGTGATTATAGTATAAGGTTCAGTGTCTTCTTTTAAAATGGTGCTGATATTGGGATCAGGAAAGGTCACATATTGGCTTAGAATTTCATTATCTGTATATTTGCCCAAACCAGGGGTCTTAAGAGAAAGAAGCTCATAAAGTAATCCTTTGCTTAAAAGAACAACTTGAACTGTACTAATAGACGAGTAGACATACAAGCAACATGAAAAAACAAGGGAACAAACCATGCCAAAAAGCCCATAATGCTTCATCAATATGAATTCATCAACATGACAGTGGAGTATACATTATAGAATAAATTTAGAAAGTTCATAATTAAAATGTCCTATGAGGTAAAAGAAAATGTATGGAGTAAAATCAGGGAGAAAATATAGGAAGTGAAAGATCTTCAAAAAGAAGAGATAGAATTTCTGAAAAAGAAATAAACAGATTTTAGAAATAAAAGACTCAATGAACCAAACTAAAAATTAAATGGAAAGCATCACAAATAGATTAGACCAGTTTGAAAATAGATTTCAAGACCTCAAAGACAAAACTTGAAAATAAAACTGAGCATAAAGAAAAGATGTTAAGGATCATAAACAGAATATTCAAGAAATCTAGGATAACATAAAAAGGCCAAACTTAAGACTCATTGGGATAGATGAAGGCTCTGAAATATAAGCTGGGATGAAATTAGAAATCATCAATAAGATAAAAACAGAAACTACTCTCAGACCTGGAGATTAAATAATATACTTTTGAATGGTGAATGGATAGCAGAAGAAATTGGAGAAGAAAATAAAAAAAATTACAATTAAATGAATACAGTGATTAAACATATCAAAATCTCTGGAACAGTATGAATACAGTTCTTAGAGGAATGTTCATAGCATTGAGCACATATGTTTAAAGAATAAAAACTTCTTTGCCCATAAATTTATCTCCCCTAACATTTTTTTGTAAACACTTCAAGTTCTACCAAATAAATAATCTAATATTACATCTAAAGGCCCTAGAAAAAAAGAACAAACCAACACTAAAATCATTAGAGGACAGAAAATAATTAAAATTAGAGATAAAATCCATGACATTGAGATAAAAAAATACAAAAGATCAATGGAACAAAGTTGGTTTCTGGAAAAAATAAATAAAATTGATAAACCCTTAGTCAAGGTAACCAAAAGAAAGAAAAAAAATTTAAATTAACAAAATCTGAGGTCAAAAAGGAAATATCACTATAGACACAAATGTAATTCAGAGGATAATCAGAAACTACTTTGAAAATTTATACTCCAATAAGCTACAAAATCTTGAAGATATTGACAAAATCCTAAAGACATAATACCTACCCAAATTGAGGATGTAGAAAATTTAAAACTTTATATAAAGTAAATAAATTGAGGCAGATATTAAAAAGTCTTCAAAAATGAAAAGTCCAAGACAAGTTAGATTCTCAGCTAAGTTCTACCAGACCTTTAAAGAAGAACTAACACCAATCCTTCTCAAATTGTTCCATGAAATAGAAAAGGAGGAAGCACTGCCAAATTCATTCTACAAAGCCAGTATCGCCTTGATACAAAAACCATACAAAGACATATCAAGAACAGGAAACTTCAGACCAATATCCCTGACGATCATAGATGTAAGGGTTCTGTCTTTGGAAATGTGCAAAACAGCAAACTTGTTCTGGTGAGCAGACTCCTGGAGAATAACAGGCATTTTATTTTCCACAATTGGAAAACCCTGCAGTCTCTCCTAGGAACTAATAAGATAATTAAAACATGCTAAGATGCTTAGCTACTATAGCAGTGGCCTCCATGAGGAGGTTCTGTGTTAGATTCTTATCAGCCTCGACCTTGATCACAGCCATGTAGCTCCTGGGAATGAAGGAACTCATTGGCTAGAAAACTACAATATTTCAGCAAGCTCCACTGCTCCTGGACCTGCCCATCTAACAGTAATGTCAAACAATGGACTTTCTTGAGAGCTACACAAAGCTCCTAACATTGCATATTGTAATGGTAGAATGTAAATGAGAAATAAGCTACATAATGTTGCTGATTCTGTAAACTGCCTAATAATACAATGAATGATAATATACTAATAATCCCAATGACCTAAGGTAACCTATTTATATAAATAAAGCTGGCAGCTTGGATGAGCCGCTTTCTCTTCTTTGCCACTGCACTTTGTGTCTGTGTCCCCTTTCATTTTCTTTACACATAGATGCAAAAATTCTTACTAAAATACTGGAAAAATCACATACAAAACACACACACACACACACACACACACACACACATTTAAGATATAATATACCATGATCAAGTGGTCCAAATTCACAGAGACATCTTTTCTCTCTGTTGTCATCATCCCTTCAGTTCTGGTGGGTAGGTCCTACTGATTTCATGTTCTGTGAGGGAGAAAAAATATTTTCTGTGCTTGCCAATGATTCTGTCTTCCTAGAAGATAATGCATTCTAGATATGGAGATAGGAAGAGAAGCAGTTGTTGCTGGTACTATAATAGGCACTTGTCCCTGAAGCTAAAAGGACTAGAAGTATTTTCCTTTCTTCCATCTTTCAGGCCTAGGAATATCTTTCTAATTTTAGAGGCATGTACAGCTTATTCATTTTATACTAAGAAACTATCCTTGCCCACAAATTTATCTCCCCTAACATTTTTTTTGTAAATACTTCAAGTTCTACACAAGAAAAGTATACATACTGATTAATTTTAGAATTTAAGTAAAACATGAATGTTTAAAATTTAAGAAGGAGCACTGAAAGAGCAGAAATATAACTTCTAATCCAATGAAAGAGAAAAATAAAGCTAAAACCCTAAATAGCTTGAATAAAACAAAGGGAGACCAAAAAGAAAAACATGAAAAAGTCAAGCATGAACAAAGGAAGAATAAAATACAAGTGGGATTCAAGATGGAAGAGATGATGGTAAGCTGCAGATATCATCTTCTCCACAGTCTAGAATTAAAGAAGTGAGAGAACAGTGGATGAGAGGGGTGAGTGACAGAGGGAATATGCTGAATCACAATATTGGAAGGCCAGAGACTTGGAGGAACTCAGAAATTCTTGTTACCAGAATAGACAAAAGGAAAGAATGTGTTAACCCAGAACAGGCACTTGCACAATCAGGGCAGGCTGGGGATAGGAGTAACAAAGGAAGAAAAAAGAAAATGCAAAGCTGAAAAATTCACTTCCAAAATAGTCAGAGAAGACAAAGTCAAACTAAGTTGAGCTGGGATAGGAACTGCTAAGCCACCTTGTGATCCAGAAGTGCTCTGCTTTTCTTACTTTGCTGGCAGACAACTGTGGCAGGCAGGCATTTTGCAGGAACCAGGTCTAAGCTTACAGCTCAAGAAGCAATCAATTCATTACAACTTCATCTCACCTGGAGATGTCAGTTAGTAATATGGTAGAGAGCAACCTGGAAGCAGGGCATCTGAGTAATCTGTGAAGCAGAACCACTGCAAGCTGAAGACTTCCAAAACCCTCCCCTGGCCTACATCTGCAATGGAAGTAGAGTAGAGCAAATTAGAATATAGGGTATTTCCAGGGTGTGCCAGAAAGTGTGGTGCCAAGGGAGGTCCATGCAGCCCTGCCACTGGCAATTACTGAGTGTCTCTGACACAGAAGGAAGAGCTTGGGGAATTGCTTGCCCCTCTGCCACAGGCCTTCTTTACTACAATTCTACCAGGGAGGGTGGCACTGAGGAAGCACTGTGAACCTCTGCCACTGTTCATCTCTTACAGGAAGGGCATCATTTAAGAAATTGCCTCTCTGCCACATGACTCCCTCAAGCACCCTTGAGGGAAGAATGGAGCACTGGGAACACAGTATACCTTAAACATGGGCAATATTCTAGTGTCTCTGCTAGAGAGGGCAGTGCCTAGGGAGTAGTGTGTACTTCTCCTACTAGACATCAACCAGTCTCCACTGCCAGTGCTCACCCCTCCAGCCCTGATCTCCAGCCACTGTCACAGTCCTGCTCCCTGACCACTTCCCTGTACCTGTCTCCAATCATCATCCTGCTCCCCGAAAATGCCTCCTCCACTGGCCCTGGTCCCAAGCACTGACCACTGCTCTACATCCCAAATGCTGGTTAGCCCCATGCATTTGAGGTGTGTTGACTCACCCAAAGCACCAAAACCTATAAGTGTGAGCCAACACTTGTTTTCTAACTATGAGTGGATGCAAAAATAGTATCTCGATTTTAAATACCACAGCAGAGAGAAAATTGAGTTTTTGTATGATCATTGTTGCACTAGCTCTTTTGTGTAATGAGTTTTGTTGTGTCCTCCCTCATTGCTTGTTTTTTCATGGATCCAACTAATTTTATATATTCTTTCAATTCATCAAATTTTTTTCTCAATACCTCTTCTTCCTGATCTCCACTCTCCTCCCTTCTTTCTCTTCCTTCTTTTCCTCTGCAGTTTTCTTCCATCTTTGTTCCCACCTTCACCCCTTTTCTGTTCTTTTTCCTTTCTTTTCTCCCTTTATTCCAGTGTAATTTATTATAAAGTGTACTATCATTAACGCTTAACTTTTTAGCATATTCTACATTTTTTCTCATATATTTTTTCATTGATTAGTAGAGTTGGAAAGATAATTAGCAATTTTTAAAAAAATTTATATTAATATAGGGTTTGCACTTAAATTATCACTGTTACTAGCAATTACTCTCAATTACCAGTTCCTGAACTTAGTGTGTTGATCATGAGATGTACCCCACAGTCAGTGCATATTACAAAGGGAAAACTGCTCACTAAAAGATCCTCACATAAAAAAGAAAGGAAAAATCACAACAGATGCACAAATATAGGATCTCAGAAACCCTAAGGAAACAAGCCAAGAAGATGCCTCCAAAAGTTTGTAAACCACCTCTCCCCAACAACTGAATGCATAGACATCAAAGTGGATGAAATGGTAGACAAAGAATACAAAAAGTTGATTGATAAAAATAATCAATGAGTTAAAAAAACATAAAAGGAAAAAACTAAGGGAGAAAACATAGTATGTGAAAGGGCATTTCAGTAGAGAAATTCTTAAAATAAACCAATCAGATATCTTGGGAATGAAAGACAAAATAAATAAAAAACTTTAATCAAAAGTCTCTCC
>PVHX01004721.1:101970-121734 GCA_004024805.1 Geosciurus inauris
CTCACGCTTGTAATCCCAGCACTTAGGGAGGCTGAGACAGGAGGATCGCGAGTTCAAGGCCAGCCTCAGCAATGGCGAGGCACTAAGCAACTCAGTGAGACCCTGTCTCTACATAAAACACAAAATAGGGCTGGGGATGTGGCTCAGTGGTCGAGTGCCCCTGAGTTCAGTCCCTGGTGCCAAAAAAAAAAAAAAAAAAGTCTCTCCAATAGAATAGAACAAGAAGGAGACAGAATCCCAAAAGCTGAAGGCAAATTGAACACTCTAAAACATTTGGACCAAATTAAAAAAGAAAAAAAGAAAGAAAAAGTTGACCAGAATTTTACAGAACTCTGGGACATCATGAGACCTAACAAGGATCATAGGTATTGTGCTTCAAAGGAACAGAGATACAGGATAATGGCATTGATAACCTATTCAGTAAAATTATAATAGAAAAACTTTCAAACTTTGTGAATAAGATGGACATCCAGATGCTGGGAGCATCTAGAACTCCAAATAGACAAGAAAAGAAATGAAATTCTCCATGACAAATTATGATTAAAATTCCAAAATTCCAGATCAAGGAAATGCCAGGTCACTTATAGAGGAAAACCCATAAGAAAAACAGAAATGTCTCAGAAAAAAAATCCTAATTCTATGAGGGCATTGAACAAGTATTTCAAAACATCAAAACAAAACAGAACTGCCAACCTAGATTGCTATACCCAGCAAAACTATCCTTTGGAATTGAAGAAGATAAGCATAAACCAAAGGGATTCATGACTACTAAGTCAACATGGCAAAGATATTTAAAAGAATCCTACACACAAAAGAAGATAAAACAATCAAGAGAGTTCAGAAAAGAAAAAATCTCATTGAGTTGATAAGCAAGTGAGAATCAGAACTAGTACAAACATCAGAAACAAATCAAAAGAGCAGAAAGTAGTAAATACCTTTCTATAATAACATTGAATTAAATGGTCTCAATTCTCCAACAAAAAGACATATACTGGCAGATTGGATTTAAAAAACACTATCCAACTATATGTTGCCCACAAGAAACAACTCAGAGGCAGACACACATAAGGTGAAAGTGGAAGAATAGAAAGTGATATTCCATACAAATCAACCCCAAGACACACAGAAGTAGCTACTCTTATATTCAACAAAGTGAACTTCAATGTAAAATTAGAAGAGACAAGAAAAGTCACTAATTTGGAAATCAGAACAATACATCAGCAAGACAATAGTTAATATTTATGCCCAAATGTTGCTGCATTTAATTATGTGAAACAAACACACTTGACATAAAGGCTCAGATATATGCTAATATAACAATACTTCATGATTTTGTATACTTTTCTCACCAATATACAGATTATCCAGACCTAAAATCAGAAAACACTTCAGACCTGAAACATACTATCCATCAAATGGACTTAACATACATCTACAGAATATTCAGTCCAACAACAGTCAAATATACTTTCTTCTCAGCTGTTGTTCGATGGACTTTCTCCAAAATGAACCATAGTTTTGGCCACAAATCAAGTCTTAACAAAAAGAAAAAGTTGATGTAATTCTTTTAATTTTATCATATCATATTCAACGAAATTAGAAATCTAATGCAAGGAAAACTACAAACCATATAAACATATGGGAACTGAACAATACACCTTTAAATGATTAATGAGTCATTGAAGAAATCAAAGGAGAAACTTAAAAATTCTTAGAAACAAACAAATATAGAAATATGAAATATCAGATTTTCTGGGACACCAGTAAGGCAGTTTTAAGAGGAAAGTTTATAACTATGAGTTTATATATTAAAAAATCAAAAAGAACCCAAATAAATAATATAATGAGTCATCTCAAGGTTTTGGAAAAGCAAGGATAAGCAATTTCAAAACTAATAAAAGGAAAGGAATAGTGAAGATTTGAGTAGAAATTAATGAAATAGAGAATAAAATATAATACAAAGTATCAATAAGTAAAAGATTTGGTTTCTTGAATAGTTAAATGAGATACATAAATCCTTAGCTAAATTAACCAAAGAGAAAAAAGATCCAAATTTATAAAATTAGAAGCAAAATAAGAGAAATAACAACAAAATAGGAGAAATAATAACAGAAATAAATAAATTTTATCCTTAATAAAATGTGAAATAATAGACTTCGCTGAAATTAGAGAATCATTAGGGACTATTTAAAAAACATATATTCCAGTATATTGGAAATTTGAAAGAAATGCATAGACTTCTCAACACATATGACCAACCAAAAATGAATCAAAGATATAAAAACCTTAAACATATCAATATCAAGGAAAGAGATTGAAGCAGTAATAAAAAGTCTTCCAACAAAAGAAGCCTAAGACCATATGGATTCACAACCAAATTCTACCAAAACTTTTAAAACAATACTAATGCTGCCATACTCCTCAAATTATACCATGAAGTATAAAAGGAAGAAACACTGCCAATTGATTCTATGAAGCCATTATCATCCAGATACCAAAACCAGGTAAGGACACATCAAAGAAAAGAAAACTATAGACTAACATCCTTGATGAACATAAACGGAAAAATCCTTAATAAAATATTATCAAATAGAATTCAACAACACATTATGAAGATTATACACCATGATCAAGTTGATTTCATTCCAGGGATGAAAGGATGGTTTAATATATGTAAATCAACAAATATAATATAAAAAACAAATAGAACCAAAAATAATACAACACACAAATAGAACCAAAATCACAAGGTCATTTCAATACATGCAGAAAAAGGATTCAACAAAATTTAGCACCCATTCTTAATAAAAAACACTGATGAAACTTAGGAACGAACCTCAACATCATAAAGGCTATATGTGATAAACACAAAACCAACATCATCCCAAATGGGAAAAGACAATGTATTTCCTCTAAACTCAGAATAAGACAAGGATGCCCACTCTTACCACTCCATTCCTATTTCGCATAGTACCTGAAGCTTTAGCCAAAGCACTTTAGCCAAAGCACAAGGGAGTAATACAAGGGATACAAATAGGACAGGAAGAAGTGAAATTATCACTGTTTGCAGATTCTATATTTCTATACTTAGAAGATCCTAAAAGCTCCACCAAAAGACTTCAAGAGCAAAGTAGCAGGATACAAAATAAACATACAAAAATCAATACCTTTAATATACACCAATAATGAATCTGATGAGAAACAAACAGGAAAACAATTCTACTTGTAATATTAAAAAACACAATTAAGAATAAATGTAACCAAAGAGGCACAAAAGCTCTACAACAAAAATTACAGAACTCTGAAAAATAACTAGAAGAAGACACTAGATGATGGAAAGACCTCCCATGTTTATAGACAGACAGAATTAATATTGTCATATTGACCATATGCTAAGCAACTCAGTGAGATCCTGTCTCTAAATAAGATCCCAAATAGGGATGGGGATGTGGCTCAGTGGTCAAGTGCCCATGAATTCAATCCCCAGTACCAAAATAATGATAATAATAATAATAATAATAATAATAATAATAATAACAACAACAACAACAACATAAAAGAATGCATTATCTATGTGTTATTATAAAAATATATATTCTTTTTAAGCACACAGACACCACTAAAAAGGCTTTTTTGGGATAATAAGTTTGTATCAACAAACATGAAAGGATAATATGTGTAATTAAAATAATGCTGTTACATTAGTAAAATAATTATTTTCTAACTTACATTTATTAGAAATTTTAAGTATCCCAAATAAATCATGGGTTAAGAAATGAGATGATCCTCTTAAAATTTTTTAAATGATGATATTAAGACAGCTTCAAGGAAAATAACCTTTGTGGAGTTTTAAGTAGTAATTAGATGATACTTTATGTCTCAAATTCATATTTTGGAAAAGAAAAGCAATGAAATTAATGGGGTTAGCTCAAGAAGTTAGAAAATATAATAAAACCAAAAAGTATAGGGGGAAGGGAATAATAATTTAGTTGTAAGAAAGAAATAGTAGATAAGATCCCTGTCATAGTTTGGATATGAGGTGTCCCCCAGAATGTTCCTGTATTAATGCAGGAATGTTCAGAGTTGAAATGCAGGTGACAACTTGGCTATAGGAAGTGAATATCTGGGGCTGTGCCTTGGGGATTACATTTTGTCTCCTTGGCTCCAGCCTGTCTCACTCTCTCTCTGCTTTCTTGTCACCAAAAGTTGAGCAGCTTTCATTAGCTGCTGTCCTCTGTCATGGTGTTCTGCCTCACCTTGGACCCAGAGAGATGAAGTCAGCTGTCCATGGACTGAATCTCTGAAACTGAGCCCCAAATAAACTTTTCCTCCTCTAAGTTGGTCTTATTGAGTATTTTGGTCACAGCCAAATAAAACTGACTAACACAATCATCAAGCTAAAACTGGCTCCTAGGAAAAATATAGAAAAAGCTTTTATATATTGATAACAAAATAAGGCATAAAACAACATGGGAAAATATTTTAAATTAGTTTACCAAGGATGGTGGTGTAGCTTAATGGTAGAGTACTTGTGCCTAGCATGCAGTAGGATCTGGATTAAATCCCCAGCACTGGAAAAAAAAACAGCCTTGCAATCAGAGTTTTTACTTTTAATTGCTATATACATGACTTTTTAAAACAAGAAAAACAAACAAAAAACTTAACAATATTAGTGGTATAACTAAGAAAAGGAGCTGGAGAGGAAGCTATTTTATTTCATCTTTTATTTCAAATGCAACTGTCTGATGCATTTGATGTGCTATTGTTGATAGGTCACCTCCAAGTATATTTAAAATCCAATATCATTATATTTTCACAAAACTAACAAAATGCATGTACTCCCAGATTTAAGATTTAGGAAGCAGAGAAAATGTTAAATAAAAAATAAAATAAATTTAGATGGATATATATTAAAGTGAAACTTGATATTTTGGTCCTGTCTTCTTAGAGTTCTTTAGAGCCCCTCACCAAATTTATTTTATTTGGATAAAAATAACAGCAAAAAAACATCATATAATGGTATATATGATTAACAATTTATTTGCCTAAAAGGATTTCAAATAATATTTCTGTAGGAAACTCTGTACAAGTGTAGCTTCTTGTATAGAATGAAAATGTAAAGCATGTAGAAAAAGTTATAAAAGAAAGAAATTTTTAGGACATATAGAAAAATTGATTTTTTAAAATAGCATAGACATTTTACCAATATCTAATATCAAAACACTAGCAATGTGTAGTAACAAAGTTAACAATTTCTTCATGAATTATGTCCTTGGAATTCATTAACATATACAAAGAGACCTGTGTGTAAGAGTTGGTTATAGCAATTTTTTAGCAAAAACAAAATTCAACAATTAAAAATATCACAAAAAGAGAAAAAGGATGAATAAGTTGTTCATAATCACTGGAATATTGTGCAGTAAATGTAATACACTAGTCCTATAAAAACCAGTGTGCTGAATTTCTAATATATTTTGATAAGTGAGGCAAACAAGATACAAATGATCTAATAAGACATGTTTTATACAAATTAAAAATATAAGAAATTAATGTTTATAGGGTTATATAATTTTGTAGTAATACTTTAACATGTTAAAAATAAGAAAGAATGTTTTTTGAAAAAGTAAAAAAAAAGAAGAGGAAGAAAGAGTATCTAATTCAGGGTGCTTATTTTCTCTAAACAATGGGAAATAGGAAATAAAATGAAAAGATAATTTCAAGAGAATCTCTAATGCTCATTTTTTTAATAACCAAAATTCTAAAATAAGCAAAACACATAGTATTTTAACATCTACAGTGAGTATATAGATGTCTTTGAACTTTATATGTATTTGATATATAGCATAATTTTAAAAGATTTATGTTTCCAAGTGTATCAACGTTAAACCAGCTTTTCAAAGAGTTTTCAAGAATTATTAGACCATGAAAGTTATATTTGGTTCCTTAAATGTTCATTGACCCAAATTAAATTACAAATGCCATTACTTCAGCCTTCCATTCAACCATACTCTTAGTGTTCTAGTAATCAGGAGGTTAAAAGAAGACAACCTCTTTTCTGCAACAAGTATTCTCAGAGTTCTAACAAAATGTTACTTGTTACAACACCCAGGATTACAAGAATTGTTAAGAAAGTGTGCCAAATTTATTTTTGACACTAAGCACATGGGTCAATATTTATTTGCATGACTGTCGAAAAATGGTTTTAATGGTTCTTTGTTACTGTATTAACTTTCAGGTATTTATTGTCTTTGAATCAAACTGAATCTAATCTTAGTTAATCACCTTTCTTCTTTATCAATTAATATTTTTAACTTTATTCTTTACTTTCTCAGTATTAAATTTTCTAATAATGAGATGAATTGAGTCTTCTGTAAAAAAGAATTAGTAATTAATTAGAGGAAGAAGGGAGTTGAGCTGACCCTTTGAATATCTACAGGGAATTTCATGGAAAGTGAGGTTTGTGGATAATTTTACAAATATTATATCTGTAGATAATCTCTAATGACTATGGACAATGTTCTTTTGAATGATCTTTTATCCAAGCAAGGATTATTGCCTACCCGTCAAATTTATATTTTGCATCAATATATTTCCTTCTTATATTTTGGTTGAAGACACTATAGTATTTTCAGAGTTCTCATTCCTGAATACAGACTATCAATGCTGCTTTTGGCTTCATTTTTGTACTGTATATGTGCAAAAATATGTTATCATTATACCAATATAAATATGTTGGTATCATTTTAATATTTAAAAATGATCATTTAATTTGTGGCTTATTTCATTTTGGACTTAATATAGAAAGTGCTCAGTACAAAATAAGCATTTAATGAAAGTAAGTTGTTGCTGCTGTTTAGTGATTAGTAGATCCTGGTACATGATAAGGCCAGAAATGTGTTTATAAAAAGTATTTTCAGATCTTTTTTGTAAAGTGAATTTATATATGGTTTACTGTGTTTTACTTAAACAAACTCTTAAGTGTTTTCCATAAACACTACTCTTTTGGTAAGAAGAATTCTCCTTTAGTCTAACTTGAGAGGTTCTTATCCCTTTAGAAAGTCAGAAAGAACTATGACTTCCATAAATTTGGTCAAAAGAATGACTACCGTAAGTATGGTCTGAAGTTGTTGAAGGGCTCATCAAGACTCATTTTGTAAATAAAACTAAGCACTTCCATTTTAGTATCTGTGAACCACAACTATAAATAATTTGTAAGACCTCTTGAGCCTTGTATTATTTCCATTTAAAATACATGTTACCTATTTTATCATTGGCATAAAAGTGAATAGTTTTAAAATAGAAAAGATGTATTCATGTTTTTAAGGACAATGTCTTAGTTAGTTTTCTTTGCTGCTTTTACTAAAGGGCTTGACCAAAATAATTGTAGGGGAGAAAAAGGTCATTTGGAGGCTATAGGTTAAGAGGTCTCAATCCATAAGCAGCAGGCTCCATTTCTTAGGGCTCAAGGTGAGGCAGAACATCATGGCAGAAGAGTATAGCAGAGGGAAACAGCTCACATGGTGATCAAGAAGCAAAAAGAGAGTTTCCATTTGCCAGATACAAATATATATACCAAAGACACACCTCCCAATTCCCATCTCCTCCAGCCACACCCTTCTACTTCAGTTACCACTCAGTTAATCCCTATCAGATTAATTCAGTGACTGGGTTAAGACTCTCCCAACCCAATCATTTCTCCTCTGAACCTTCTTGCATTGTTTCACAAGTGAGCTTTTGGGGGACACCTCACATCCAAACCATAATAAACACTACAGATGAAGTTGCAAAAAACTTCAACCTCAAAGATTATGTGGCAAGACTTTCAGGAAGAAAATTTGAATGAAATTAAGAATAACTCTCCGGGAAGAAAAAGGAGGTTGGTTGTCTACTGCTGGTAATAAAGGAAGGAAAATCAGTTTGGAAATAAATTTGTGCCTCGTATAGTTTAGTCTCATTGTTTTATTTGTCATGTCTCTACATAATTGATATGCATCCAATGGGTAGAGGGTGTGTAGAGGGTGTTGAGGGTTTGATTCCATGAACAATTCCATTATTTCCAATATTCATAGCTGTTTTCCTTTATTTACATATTTTAGGTGAAAAGAATAAAACTTGTTACTCTGTACATACCATTTAACATCTTACTTTCTCTTACCATTTTTGTCATTAAAATAACATTTTAAGGTCTGAGCAATATGTGGATAAAGTGTTAAATAGCACTTAAGATTGACACAAGCACTGGACCTCAAATGTGAATTTCAGATAAATAAGGAATATCATTTTTTTTTTAGTGTAAATATGTACCACATTGAATATACACATGACAAAACTGTGGCAATATATTGTGTATCCATCTTAAATCTACCTTAAGTCTTTGGAAATTTCCCATAAAAGTGATAACCATTATTGCTTTAGTCACAATTCTTTTACTACTACAAAAATGTAAGTAAATAAATCAGGAATATGTCTATTTTGTCCACTGTGTATCCCATGCCTCACAAAGGATGCACTCATGAATATCTGTTATGTGAATAATATACATTGAATAAAAGTTTTTTCTAGGTGCTAAATATCAATTTTTATTATTTTCTATAAACCATTTAAAATATATTTTTCCTTCAAGAAAAATGAAACAATTTTTTTTAATTTTTTAATAAAGCTGATGCTCTCAGGGCTCTCTTTTTTGATATTTTTAGTTATAAATGGACACAATACCTTTATTTTATTTGTTTATTTTTTATGTGGTGCTAAGGATCGAACCCAGTGCCTCATGCGTGCTAGGTAAGCATTCTATCACTGAACCACAACTCTAGCCCCAACAAATATAAACAACTTAATATTCATTCAGAAGCAATGAATTAAAAAAATGTTCAAGGCAAATGCCAAGATTGGAGAATCTGACCATGTATTGTTAAGGAAGCAATCATTAACAAATAATTACAAAAGAATTAACAAGTATTTCATAGAATCATGAAAAATATGACATGCAAATTTAAAAGAAAGAGTAATTCCAGTTGAAGGTTGAGATAGGCTTAACCACAGAATTGGATTTCCAAGTAAACCTTGAAGCACTGACAAATTCACAACAGTTTGAAGAATTTTCCAGAAAGTAAAAGAAAGGCATGAAGTCTTGACAAAGTAAGGTATATTCAAGGAATAGACTAGGGTTCAACTTAGCTGAAATATAGGTTATAAGAGTACAATTAGTGAGAGATGAGGCTAGAAGAAAGAGGAGGATTTGAGTAAGGTAATGACATTCTAATTAGCTAATTACTAGTGTGAAGATAATTACATGTCAGAAGACAACATTGGCAGAAGGAATGAAATTCTGTCTTCATAAAACATTGCTAACTTGATAGGCAAACTAGGCACTCTGGCCATTGGAATGAGAAATAAGTCATCTTAGTTATAAGTTCATATTCTCGACTCAAAGATCAGATAAAATGGGGGTGAAAATGAGCTTTTAACGAGGAGTATCTTCAATATTGGTGCTTCATTTTTTGATCATGTTCATAAAGGAGTGATGTCCTTACCATATTGCCTCGATGCCTGTGTTTTAGTGGAATCAACTTGGAAAATGTTTATTTTAGCAGCGCAAGCTTAGAAAAAATGTACAGATTGATGTATTTAATTTGCATTCCACTTGTAACACAATACGACCTTCTCTTTTTAAAGACACACTGACAGTGTGAATCATAATATTACTCTGTGTTATAAAGAATAGTGATCAAGTAAGGTGGTTGTAACTCAGAACATCACAGCTTTTGTTAAACTATTCTTCATATTTTGTCTCATTTTAATATATAGGAAGGAAATAAAAATATATGTCAGTATTAAAAATTCACATTAACTTGTGTTTTTTTGGTTGAGTGTTCTTGTTTTTGTTTTTCCTCTTCATATCTTTCTACAAAAGGGATAGATTTGTAGAGGACAGCATTTTTCTCATTTGTGGCATATCTGTACAAATACAGTATATAATTTTCAGCAAAAATATTTTTCCATGTAAGGAAAAAATAATGCCCTGGGTTATTATTTCAAATCACAAGTCTGGATGCTGTACTCTGATATTATTTATTTGAAGATTATGTAGAATATATTACTTGAAATTTGATAGCTGCTTTATTAATTCTAACAGTCAAAGCATTCTAAGCCAAGAAAAGCTGTCCTTACACTTAGTTGAATGCTTAAGCACAAAATTATTAAAAAACATCATGTACACAAAATGCAGCAGTAAGCTGATTTGTGTGCACAAGAGGGCTATTTGTTCTCAAAAGTACATTCTTAAATAAGAAGAGAGAAGGAAAGAAAAGGCAAACGGCACCTTGAAGAAAAAGAACAGGAGCAGATGTCCTTTAGCTGTGTGTTTTATTGATTTATAAACACTCAGTCAGGGTCCCTCATCTCTGCAGAGTAATTTAGATATGGGAAAATATCTGTGAAATATATTGATTGTGTTATTGATTGAAAAGCCAATTGCTGTTGCACTCCTGTTTTACCATTTAAGTCCTGACACATTTTGACATATGAGCCAGCTGTGACTACTGCCTTGATTCTGCAATAAGATAATGTGAAAGCTGTCATAACCACTTCTCTGTCAGCCTTGAGTATTTACAGCACTGGTGGTGCTGCTATTTAGCTTGCTTTCTAACTACCTGAATAATGAGGATTTGTTAAAGCTCTCACTGTAGTAGCTTGTGTGTGTTTGCAGTAGGTGTGTACCTATTTGCACACAAATTCTACTAGTTTTTGTTTCATTTAGAGAACTGATATTTTGGTGAATTAAAAAATACAAAACAAATTTCTTAGAATCTTCATAGTTAATCTATGCACATGTGAATGATTGAATCTGAGCAAATGTTTTATTTTTCTCTTTTTCTGTAGGGGATTTTGATTTCAGAACTTTTCTCTTGGTAATTTTCCTTGTTTACAAGATTAGTTTCCATTCAGCAACAATAAATTATGAAGGAAAATCCACTCCTTTCAATCTACAGATTTGTTATGTTTCTGGTACATTTATTGTGTGAAAAGGAATGCACTTTATACAAAAATTATTTGACTTGAAAAAACAACTAGTCTCTGAACCTATCCATAAATGCTCACAAAATTCATATAAACATATCTCCAAAAATATACTTTAAAAATCTAAATTTTATGACAGAACTCATTAGATGATTGAAATTACAAATACTGTTTCCTGTTTCTTGTCACATAATCACAATGTACAAGAAAAAAAAAAACTCTTCTAAATCACCCTTTTGATGCATTAAGTCAATATGAATCTTTTCCAAATAAGGCTGTTTAAATGTATACTATACATTATTAAAGTTGGTGTCCAAAATATTCCTCTTATATACTGATACATCTTCTTATTGTCACACATCTCTGATTAATCACAAGCAGCATGTTGTTATTTTCTTTCTTCCTATATTTAAAAGCATCCTTCAATGGATGCAACCCAATGAAACAGTTTCATTGTAAGGGAGCAGAGCTGATGTAAATAGCCTGGGAACACTGCACCATATTATAAGGATGGACAGCAGATCACTCATCTGGGAAATGAAAATGTTCATTTAACAGTATGAATGGCACACCATTCTGGAAAATGACTGACATATCAGCAGTGTTAAGCATTAGACTTATGATTGATTTGGATTCAACTTCGAAAAATCCAACATATCTTTTCAATGTGCAGCTTTCCTGTAATTCAAGATTTTTTTAGATGTATATTTTTGAACTTCAACATCATGCTCTGAAACATATTTCTCCTTCATATAAAATTACTAGTGATCCTCTGTTTTTAACAAAATATCAAATTCTGACAAGGTAAAATCTTTAGTTCAAAGATGTATGAGACTGATTTTGAATCTGATATCAAGTGAGGAAAGGTGAGAGATAGGGAGACTACAATTTATGGAAGGATTGTTTATTACCTTCAGTGTGGACAACCAAAGTATGAAGCTGGAGTAGCCATTCCTGCTGAGATCTTATTTCTGTAACCTCTCATTTTCCATTCTGCCTTGTTGGTAGGATTAGAGCAAGTCACATATAGGAGAAGGTCATTCCCCAATCCAGATTGCCATATAATTACCTCCGGAATGTGCTAAATTTGCACATTTCTGGTCTACTGACTGCCTAGAGATTTTGGTTCAATAGGTCTAAAATAGAACAAAAGACTTCGGTTTTATTAAAAGCAAAGTTTTAAATTTGAATTAATTTTACACTTAAAGGAAACACCTAAAATTGTACTCAGTCCTCTATTTCACTCAGTGCATGTATTCTAGTACTAACAGTTTATATAAACCTAGTACAATTTTTGGAATTAGAAAATTATCATTGGCACAATATTACTAAACCATCTAGAATTTATTTGAATTTCATCCATTTTTCCATTTATGTTTTTTTATGTGCTAGAATCCCCCATTGCCTTTAGTTTTCCTTGGTCTTTTCCCATCTGCAACAGTTCCTTGGGAATCTGCTCTTAATTAAGCAATTTAGGTTTATATGATATCAGTTGATTTGCATTAAAAATTGAGAGTGTCGAATTAGAGGATTATTTAGATTTAGAGGGGAAATTCCCTGGAATCCCTCTGTCTTATTAATTCTGAAATTACTGATACTATTATTTCCATGGACTGGTTACAGTTACCTCTGATACATTCACATTTCTTTTCTTTCTCTTTGGTATAAGTCCTACAATATGCTTTTATTTGAGACACAATTTGTATTCCATATCTATATCCTTACCAAGTATGTTGTTGTCATACTGGACTCTATTCCACTGATATCACATTTCTGAATTATAGATACATATGATGCACACTATTCTGCCATTTCATGAGTTGGCTTATTCAAGTGGTTCACATAAATTGATTTTGTAAAAAACAAAACTCTACCCTTAGGTGTTTCAATGTTCTAGGCCTATGTATCTCTCAAATTTATCAGTGAATTTGTGGTAAGTTAAGTTTGGGCAAATAATAATCATTATTGTTTCTTATTTTCCAGCCATAAAATTCCTATGAAAGTTTAGCTCTCAAAGGGACCTTGGGTAGCATCAAGTACAAATCACAAATCTAACATGTATAACACTGAGACACAACTATGGGTGTGGCATATCTAAGGTCAAAAGTCAATTATCAGGAGAAAACACACACATACACACAAACGCATACACACATAGCCCTAAGCTTTTTCCATAGCATTTGGGATAACATGAATGGAATTTGAGATTATTATTTTTTAAAAAGCCAGGAATAGAAAGGTTAGTATGATATGACCTTCTTCATAACTGGAATCTAAAATAAGATGATCTCATGGAAGCTGAGAGTAGAATGGTGGTTACTAGAGATTTGGGAAAGGAGGAGAGAGAAAGGCATTGGGAAAGGTTGATTAATGGGTACTAAATTGCATTTAGAGTAAAAATTCCTGATGTGCTATTGTATAACACTATGGCCACTACAGGTAAAAATTATATACTGTATATTTGAGAAAGTTAAAGGAAGAATTTTGAATATGTTCAGTATAAATAGAAAATTATTGAGAAGATATCCTTACCCTGACTGAAACATTATGCAATGCATACATGAATAGGAACATCACATGATACCCCATCAATAAAAATAAATTTTATTTTTTAATGTATCAGTTGAAAAATTAAAAAGCAAAACCTATGGTCTCCTTGGCTTTTCAAGTACTTTCTTCTCCTTCATTCTCTGTTCTATATGTCTTCTTCACTAGTTCATTGTTCTCTACTCACTTTTAAAATGTCATGAGCCATTATCTATTTTATATTCTTACTCATAATACTCTTCCAAAGTATCATAGTCTTGTGTCACAGAAGATTTATTGATACTCAGCTTCTTCACCTTTTTGTTCTGCTTGGTGAAAATGGACTGGAGCCCATTAAATATTTGTCCTTTGCCAGCTGTCATGATGTCAAGCTTGGTCTTTAGAGGGCACTGGAGTGACATTTCAGAAGGAAAAAATTGTTCCTCCTGGCTCTAGTGCTTACTGAGAAGGCTCCTGCAGAGATGATGAGTATCTATAGTGCATGCAACTTTTCCAGGCCCAGTATCTACATTCTGAAAGATTTTTTTTTTCCCAAACAGGATCCTGCAATGCATGTGGTTTCTTCAGTCCCAACCATCCACAGCACTGATGTCTTTGGAGTCCAATTCCTATGGCAGCCAACAACCAGCAGCACCTACCAGCCAGCAAGCCTGTGGGTGTTAAAATTCAGCCCAAAGGATAGTAGCTTCTTTTTGTATCTGCTATGTCTATAATTTTCAGAGTTCACTTGAATTCTACCTCACTGGTTCTTCACTCCTGTAAGCTACTATGATTAATAATTATATTAAAGTTATTCTATTCAAATTACTGAGTAGTTTGTTTCTTCCATTTGGATCTGGAATGAAACAGATTTTCCATTGTGAAATAATCTGGTTTCCTCAGAGAGCACTGTCTTATATAAAGTCTTTATTGCTACCATTCTATCAGAAGAAGAATCCTAAGGTGCATGAGTGAGGGAAAAAAGAAAAACCAAGGAAAAGAGGAGAAAGAGGATGTGGCACCCTGTGTAACTAATCTGTTAACTAGAGGCAACCATCATCAAATGTCCTTTTGATGGTTTGATGCATAACACCAGGCCATATTCTTAGAATGTGTATACATTAGTGGAGTCAATTTTGAGGAAGGGGAAACAATTTATCTCCCGGCTCTTAACTTCAATTGATCACAGTTTCACCTCATAGTGCATTAATACTAATAGTCTGTACATTCAAGAATGCCAAAAAGATCCTTCCTGTGTTTCACACTATAGTGACAAAAGAGATAGCTTGAAACAAGAGGAGAAAGTATAAGATATGGACATGAAGTGCTCAGAAATGACTACAGTGGTGATTTGGGTGAAAGAAATGCCTAAGGGTCCCAGAGACAGATGAGAGAATAGATGAGGAGGTGTCTAAGGTGTACCTGACACAGGATCGTATCTATGTATATAATCTAAATTACATTCTACCTGTAGATGAATTTCAAGTCTCTTTACCCATACCTTCTTTATCTCATAAGAATCATGCTATACTTACAAATGCTTATCCAACAAATCTGTATAAATATTTTATAGGTGCCTTAAATTTGGCATGTGCAAAATTGAATTCAATTTAGTAGTATTTCCAAAAGGTCCTCTAATATCTGCATTCTTAGTTAAGAAAAGTATCATCCATTTTTATGTTATTTTAAGATGGAAGCTTTGATTTTTCCTTTAGATCTTGCCCACTCTCCTATTTCATTGTTCACCAAATCATCTTATATTCTTCTTTTGGAATGTTTCTCCAATCTGGCCTCTGATTTTATTGTCATTGCCATTTTTTTTATTCCACATCTATCTGCATTCTCTCCAATCATTACAATAGTCTCTTATAACTGACTTTCTCTAATCCCTTCAACATGATATCTTTAGAAAATGATTCTATTACTTACCTATTGGGAGACACAGGAACATATAGTCTTGGCATACAGTGTCATTCAGTGTACCCCAAATTGTTCATCCCTAATACCCCAATTTCTCCTTCTATTCATTTTAATTTTCACTCAGTTTCTTTCCTACACTAAGTTCTCATGCTTCTGTCTTACTGACCTTTGAAACATACCATGACATTCCCAGATTTTTCCTGTTTTAAGACCTATAATTTTTCCTACTGTGTAGAATATGATAAATCTCTACTTTCCATAAAATCCAGGTCATATGTCATCTCTTCAATAACTTTCCTAAAAGAAGTTAACCATTCTCTTCTCTGACCTCCAACTGCACATTCCCTTATGATCCTAAAAGTATTTTCATGTTTTATTGCAATTTATTTGTTTGTATACCTATATTACCCAGTATACTGTGATTTTTCTCAAGGGACCATGTATTATTCATTCTTGTATTCCCAGCACTCAGCATAGCTTTTGTGCATAAACCTTCCAATAAATATGGGTTGAATTGAATTTAAAAGAAATCATAGATGAAAGTATGTATGTATAGTATTAGCAGGAAAGCAGCATTTCACTATAGCATGATTTACATCTAATCTTGTACTTATAAGATTCTGTGTTGATGCTATAGACACTTTGTCATCCATCCAAAAAAGCAGCAAAGCTTTTTGCCAATGAGCAACGGCTATGTATGTTGACAGTTTATTTTAGTACATTATATGGCACTCAACCAAAATTGAACAGCAGGAAAAGATGGAAAGAAAATGACTATTTTCTAGGCCTCCATCACTGCAGGTAGGTCTAAATGGATTTCATGATGTTCATGTGCCTTGGTTTGCATCAACTCTTACGTGTAAATCAAATTGATCGTCCTAAGTCGTTTGGCCCAGGACTGTCATTCTAAGGCCTACAGTCATACAATGCTATATTACATTCTATTATTATATACTACATCACAGCATACTGTATCTATTACAGTCATCTCATGTGGAATTACCTCTTTCAAAAGGATAGAACACACCCTAAATTATATTGGCCTTATCACTTGTACTAGTTTTAGTAGAAGCCGCCCTTTTAGCACTGTGTTATTACCTCTGGTATGATTAGAGGGAAGGTAGTATTTCATACCAAGACTAAAATTTTGTCTTAGAAACAAATAAATTTAGATATTTTAAGACATGTAATATTAACTTTGCAATTTACAGAACCATGTTCAGAAGATTATTTTCCCTTGGAATTATATGATTATATATATAATGCAAAAGTTTATGTTTACATTCAAAATGTACACAAAATCTTCATGCATCAGAAGGAATTAAAACTTTCTATTTTTCTAGAAATTTTATATTTTCTTGGTTCAAATACACTAGTCAGAATCTTCCTAATTATCTGAATTTACTATAATATTTTCCTAATTATTTGAATCTACTAAAATATATATACAATCTAGTCAAAATCTTCCTAATTATTTGAACTACTATAATATATATATATGTATATAAATATATACATATATATATATATATATATATATATATATACACACACACATACACACACACACCTGTTGAAGTTTATCTCTGGTCTATCAGGAATACTTGTGCTTCTTCATCAATGGCTTATTTTTTATCTTATAGTTATATAAATGCTGCAAAAGCTCATTTTTTCTCTACTTGCTTCAGATGGACAAAACTTAGAACAAAAATTGTGGCCTGTATTTAGCAATCACATAAAGCTTTTTTACAATTCAGTTAATATTAACCTTCATTTCAAATTCATTTTAGTTTTCTATCCTTTTTTATTCTCTATAGGCATTTATTTTAATCTGTTTTAGCATGTAAATACCTATATTTTATAATGTGGATTGATTTTTAGGAAGAAGGTGAGATATTAATATATTCATGCAAAAGTTACAATATTCTCTCTAATGAATTATGTAGTTTTAACTATGTCTTTATTTGCTTGGCTTCCTGTATTAACAGTACTACATAAAGGAAATATCAAATACTCTATTGAAGTGGCTCTTAATATATCAGCATGACCTGAGAATGTATCCCTTGAAATTTTTAAATAATCATTCCTATCTTTCACTCCTGGGAATTCTAGTTCAAGTCTAGCATGGGACGAAGGAGTCTATACTTCTGGAGCACCTTCATAGATAAATCTATTTTCTAGCTTATTTTTAAAAACTGAGTATTCAGAGAAAATATAATGAAACATCTTTTCAAAACTAAAAATAAGATGTACTCATGTATATGTATATTTATGATAGATGGTATAGATGATGATGATGGTGATGATGGTGGTGATAGTGGTGGGTAGACAGAAGTTGTTCAATAAAACAAGAAAGTAAAATGAACAGAATAGAGAAGATATGTTAGTTTAAATTAGATACAGAAATATTAGAATTTATAGGTTAAAAGCACAGTTTATATACGATCTTGAAAAATGGTAATTTCTCTCATATTTTCAGATAGTCATGATGTACACAATTGAGCACTTTATCTGATGCTAAAACTGTAAGAGACATTTCTTATCATTTCATGATAAAATAACCCTTTCATGTTAAATTTGATCATCCATCATCATTTTTAATTAGTAAATTAAGATATATTTAACTTAAACTGTGACCATGGTCACAAAGAGAAGTTGATAACCCTGAATGTGAGCCTATATCTCTCACCCTAAAACCTTGGTAGCATGTTTCACTGTGATCTTCCAATATATTTGTTCTTTCTCCTGGTAGAATTCTGGATAATTTAGTGAACCCATTTATCATTTTTTAACTTCAAAAACTTCAGGTTGAAAATATGAAAGAACTTATAACAACTATTTCTTGAGGTTGAGAAAATCAATGTAAACATGGGACTACTGATGAAGTCATGACTGTTAAGGATTTTCAGTTTTAAATATGTTTTATTTCACTCAACAACATAGTGTGGATTTTTTTTTAGATTGGTATAGTATTTGTTCAGATTCGTTGGCTCCCAGATTCATTAACCCATTCTTTACTGATTTTTCTACTCAGTATTTCTAACGAGAGAATTATACCATTGAAAGTAATCGTGCTTATAAGCTGATATTCCATATAGTAGAAAAGCTCAAATAAGTTTGTATTGTTTCAAATGTCCTTTCTGCATGAATTATATTGTAACTTTGGTTGCATTTATATTTCTAATGTTTTATTAGAATTGATTTAGTTTTAAATACCTTTGACAAGGAACAATTACGTATTTAAAATATTCGATATCTCTGTATTTGGTAACATTTTTCTGCAATACTTTTAATCTCTAGTACTCAGATACAATTATTTTTAGAAATGTAATGGCTAACTTTGCTTTATAAAAGGTAGTAATTTACTAATCTTCAATTCTAAATTTTTGTTCTGTTATACTTTGGGTATGAAGTGTCCCCCAAAAGCTCCTGTGTTAATTCAAAAATGTTCATGGGTGAAATGATTGGATTGTGAAAGCTGTAATATAGTCAATCAGTCCATCCTAGTTTCAATGGACTATATGGTAACTGTAGGTGATTGGGGCATGCTTGGAGGAGATAGGTCACAGGGGGCAAGCCCTGGAAGTATTCACTTTCTTTACAAGCATTTCCTTCTCTATCACTCTGCTCCCTGGCTGCCATGAATAAAGTAGAGCTCCTCCATCACAGGGGTGCTTAACCACTCAGTCACGTCCCCAGCCCTTGTATTTTTTTTTTTTTTTTTTTTTTGAGACAGGGTCTTGCTAAGTTGCACAGAGCCTTACTCAATTGCTGAGGCTGGTTTTGAACTTAAGGTCTACCTGTCTTAGCTTCACAGTTGCTAAGATTACAGGCATGTACCATTGTGCTGGGCTTTAAGTTGTTCTTTTTGGTATTTTGGTCTCAGTGATGCCAAACTAATGCAAAAATTGGTTTTCAGAAGTAGGATTGTTGCTGTCACTTTCCTGCCATGTGGTTCAGAAGCCTTTGGAAATGGTTTGTGGGAGGATTTCAGAAAAGTTTGGGGATGCAAACTTAAAAGGCTTTTGATTGGATTATTTGTTTTTTTGGTGTTAAGTTTTTTGAGCTCTTTATATATCCTGGAGATCAGTGCTCTGTCTGAATGTTTATAGCAGCACAATTCACAATTGCAAAACTGTGGAAGCAACCCAGATGTCCTTCAATAGATGAATGGATAAAGAAACTGTGGTACATATACACAATGGAATATTATTCAGCAATAAAAGAGAATAAAATTATGGCATTTGCAGGCAAATGGATGGAACTGGAAAGCATTATGCTAAGTGAAGTAAGCCAATC